>JAANSK020298156.1:0-30827 GCA_011763485.2 Isoetes engelmannii
ACTCAGTGGCTCAATGGTGCTTGAGCCATTGGGAAGGGGAATTTCCTGGGCTTATACGATGGGAGCATCGTATAGCGTCAGGGAGCGTCACAACCACATACCCTTACCATGGTTTTTCCGCACAAAGAACAACAGAAGCTAAAATATCAAGAATATCCTGCAAAGAAATGACAAATCTTGCTGGCCTTTATAAGCAAAATGAATAAGTCCTGATGCTGAGCAAAAATTGTACATTCTCTTGGTAATAGAATCAACAAGATACATTTCTCCACGTGCCCAAATATCAATATTTATTGCTCCTGAACTACATAGAACATTCTCATCAACATCCTCTTCTATTCTTGTAAGGCAAACAATTCTTAAGCACCTCCACTCAAACTTGTCCAAGCTTGCTCTGTAAAATAAACAGTAAGGGAAAATACAAAATCTTTCCCATTTGCACGAAGCATCTTACCTCTGCCATGGTTCTCCAGGATTTTCACTGCCGATAGTTCCGGCGACCAAATTCATGGGATTCCTTGCCAAAATCAGAGGGAGAATAGAGCTCTGCCCTCGGGTTTTGGCAAAAAGCCAGATCAAATTAAATTTGAATATTGTTCTTAAAGTTTGGCGCTCGACTTGAATTTTTTTGGCAAATCCCGCCTGAAGCTAGTTGCACAAATCTAAAGTTAGTCGTGAGCTGAAATACTACAAACTTTATAATGACTACATGCCTAATCTACCAAACAACCTGCCATAATCAGGTTTACCAGCTATGGGGAGAAAACCGGAGGGGGGGGGGAGCTTTTCGTGTGTTCGGAATTATGTTTGGAAGCAAATTTGGTCCCTGCTTGGAGGGCCCTTAGCTAATCCTAGCAAACCTTTAATATCAGGAAAATATGTCAAGCAGAAGCTTTGCATTTTGGAGATTATCATCTTATGCTATTAAGAATAAAAAAATATCATCTGCATACTGATTAATTATTTTATGAGAGCCATTCTCATACTCTTAGCCGTTCAAAGGGTTTATTTTGGGCTTGATCCATACATATACTTGCTCAAGGGTTTGTGACTTTGGTAGGTTCTTGAAAGATTTCGAAGGCATATACAAGGGGTTTTTGGCAACCCCTTGCATGAGGTACCCCTTATATGATAGGTAGACCCTTAATCACATCAACTCAGCAGCACTAGAGAACAATTGTGAGAGCACCTCTGCCACTATTGTAAATAGCCAAAGGGCAATCTTGACGAACTCCTCTACCAATAGAAAATACTGCAGATGGCTCTCCCTGGAAGAGTATTGTAGATCTTGTAGAAGTATGCAACTTCATCACATCTCTTGAAATTCTAAGGCCAATAAACACTTCTCTAAAAAACCCCAATCCATGCTGGCATATGCCTTGGCAAAGTCAAGTTTAAGATATACAATGCGATGGGCCTTTAGCCTTGCCCAATAACATGCCTTCATATGCCACGACAACCTTATCAAGGATGCACCTTCCAGACAAGAATCTTCTCGGGTGGAAGATATCGACTCAGCAAGGACGACATAAAGCTTCTATGCCAGAGCTTTCACAAAAATCTTATACACCATAGATGGCAATGTTATAGGATGCCCATCCGAAATGGTCTTGAGTTCTTTACAATTTGGAATAAGGTAAGATAAGATAAGATAAGAATATTTTAATGTCGCGCCACAAGGCAGCATCCAATTGGACATGCGACGGAATAGTACACAGGGGACCGAAGTCCTGAAACAATACATTACAGAAGGACCGAAGTCCCGGACCAACAAACATCAAGTTTTTATGCTCATATACATGTTTACAATTTAATGTTATGCTATATGTGTCTATGAATACCCCAGCCATGGATCACGAGGCCACTGGTTACGAATGATCGCAGCCCCTCCCCTGTAAACCGCCCATTTCCGTTGTGTTCTCGCTTTGTGCACTTTGCGAAGTTCCTCCCTTCGGCAACTCAGCTGGGTGAGCGTAAGGTCTTCCTGTACCGAGAAAGTGGTATTCCGAAGATGTCTTCCATGTTGGAGCACATGTAATATGTCCTGCCGCGCCCTAAAGCGGACCAAAATATGGCGTGGCCGGTCTGTCCGCTGGATCCCAACCCTGTATGCTGCCTCTATGCCTGGACATGGGATATGCATAGTGTCTCTGAAAAAGCGCTCTGCCTCCTCGACATTCGATTCACTGCTGGACTCGGGCAGGCCTACAATCCGCAAATGAAGAGCTCGGTCCTCCAGATTCTCACTCTCTCTGGACACCCTGTATGAGGAATATCTGAATGGGATGCTGGCATGGAAGTCTCTGTCGGCTCTGTCTGTGTAGCAATCCCCATGTAGGATGTCCCTGCTGAGTCTGTCTGTGTGGCAATCTCCGTGCATGATGGGGCTGCAGTCTGAGTGGCTGCGTCCACAACTTCTTTAACCAGAGGAGCCTGTGAATGCAATATAGAGGAATAGAGCTCCGTCAAATAGGCATACAAGGCAGCTCGATCGATGAGAGCTCGGTCACCTTCGAATTCAACCTGCTTCCAAAAACAACTGACAGCTTCCTGATTTGGCAATTGGGTCTCCAAATCTTGTACCTGGAATACCACCGCTTGTGTTGCAGTCCCAACTCCGTCCTGGCCTTGAGCCTGTTGCAGACCTGGCCCATTTCCGGGCCTGGTCTCTCTCCGCTCTAACCATAGGTACAGGAAAGCGCAAAAGAAAATCCGATTGAATAAAATCGGGACACAACTATTTGTTGGAAATACCTGAAGGGCCAAAACCTGTTTGATGCAGCGACGCAAGTCTGTGGGGTTTAACAAATCCGGGTGTTACAGAGGCTGGGCGTGAGTGTGGGGGCCTGGCCGATGCAGGCTGGGCGTGATGTTATGGCGAGGCGATGGAGAAGCGCCGCCTTCTGTTAGGCGATGTTAGACAATTGCTAAGTGCTCCGTGCAAGGGAAATGGTACCTGTATTAAGAATTTTGTCCAAACTTCAATATGTCCTTAATTCAAAAAATGCATTATATATATATCATCTTATATCATCTCCTATCCACTCCCAATATTCTTGATAAAATTCTACTGGAAAACCATGACTGGACATTTCCCTCTCTAATAGGTGAGCCGTTGCACCTAAGTCATCTCTAGTCATATTTGTCTTCAAAGTGAACGTTGCTCTGCTGAAACAATAGAACACACTTTAGTCAACACAACGGATTGCATGTCCTCCTGAAAAGATAAGTACTTTCGAGTAAAGAATGTCGCAAAATGATTATGAAGGTGTTGCTTTAGCTGCACTGAGACATAGACATCTGAGCCATCTGGGAGAATGAGAGAATTAACAAAAGTTGCCATCCTCCTCCTTTTAGCCGCTCTAAAAAAGAATTCTAAACACCTATCACCATACTTGAACCATTGTAAACCAGCCTTCAACTTAGCTGCAATCACCTGCTCAACCTCAATACCCTTAACTTCTGTCAAGATCTGTTTCTTTCTAACTCCAGAAGAAGGAGCTTGAGCTTTACATATTTGTAACTCCTGATCATATAAGGTTGTCAACTGTCCTCTAGCCTCGAGTACTTGGCGATGACCCCATTCTTTGCAAAAGATTTGACCCTAGCCATGGCAGGGCTTCCCCTGATATCCCTCTGGATTGAGAGAATCCATGTGACCACACATTTTTACAACCTCTTTTAAACTCTTCATTCTTTAAATAACTGGTATTGAACTTGAAAAATGTTTCAGTAGGCCTCCTATTATTTGACAACAAAGAAGAAACCCATTGTGGGTTGTGATCTGAAACGGAGCTATCTAGTAGATTAATCCTGTGCAAAAAAAGTGCCAAACCAGTAGCAACAACATTATGATAGCCACGATCATGGCGAGCGTAGGCTCTATACCATAACTTGTCCAACCATTACACCACGTGTATGATTGGTCCCCATCAATTTTCGCCCATCCAGAATCCAACAAGAAGCATCACCATTGTTCCCTCTCAGAGCCTTGAATTATTATTTGTGATCCCCTACCATATCTATCAGCTTCTGCTTCCACCATAATAAATTTACCAGCCATAAACCAAGCAATATTACTTCCAAGTCGAAGAACCTTACTCCTCAAAGAAACCCATAAAGAACCCCTTTGGCTCTACCAATTATGAGCATAAACATTTACAATATTCCATTCTTTGATCCTTGTCCTACCATTTAACAATAATCCAACGACCAAACTTATCATGGGTAAATGACTTTGACTAAAACCTGAAATAAATGGTGTGGGTAAATCATGGGGTTTTTGGATTTTATGCATGCACTTGATTTAAAGTGCATTTCTTGATTTTCTAAGCATGTTATATCTAGGGCTATACTAGCATTGCAAATGGCCTGAATTTGAGATATAACTACTTTAATAGCATGCCTTGATATATTTAGTTGGACTGCGAGGAACTTGCATGCCATTCTGTTGTAGATTAATTCAAACATTACCTATTAATTCAAATTTTGAAATGTTTGCTATATTCCAAATATTTCAATTATTCCATTACCTATTAATTCAAATTTTGAAATGTTTGCTATATTCCAAATATTTCAATTATTCTAGTTTTCTTACAAATTTGCAGGAGAACAAGGTGGACTAAGCTGTTATCCGTGACAAAAATAAAATTCATTGTGATACAAAACCAACGTCTCTTCTAGTTTAGAACCTTCTGCAATAACTCTAATAGCGATATCCTGAACAATTATATGAATTTCCATGAATAGCTGCAACGTTAGAAAAACAAGGGTTTGCGAAATACACTGGCAATTACCTTATCTGTAATTATTCCACATAGAAGGGCAGTAGAATTTATTATCAGAGCATTATCTGCTGTACTGGTAGCTATTTTTTTGCAGGCATGCCTATTACTGCTAAGGTTTTTCCCTCGAAAACACTTCGGGATGAGGTTTTTTTTTTAATTCTGACATTAATATGTTTGTTGTACTTTTTGATTGGGTCCTATAGGCCTAGTGGTCTCCTTGGACGATAAAAATTCATTCAATTCAATTCTAAGAGAAGAAATTGATTTGAGAAGTCTACCTTCATATTCATTCTTATGCATAGACAGGTGGTTGTGCTCAGGTGGATCGGTTTGTCCACTGGGGTTGTAGTCATGTCTTTGCATTATATCTTATCTTGTTATAATCATTTGATTGATGAATGAAAATTGTCGTCCTTCCGAGGGGGAAGGGGAGGGGGAAAGGTGGAAGGAAGCTATAATTGCAATGCCAAGAAGATTATGAGTTTCTATGGGAAGAAAATGTCAAGAAGAGATTGTGTTCTGGGAAATTTTATTTGGATTTGTGATAGTCATCGTATGTGAATGAATCCATGGTGTTGTGGTGGTTGACTAATCCCCACAGGCTCGCATGTGCCCCAAGCATTGTCAATAATAGTTATTGGTAAATATGATGCTGTGTAAGTGCCTTATGCTATAAATCCGGTATAATGTGCTATTTCATTATTACGAGAAGTCGTTATGTCGATTGAATTCATTAATAGTCAAACATGACTTTAACCTGATTTACTTGTCCAAGAAGAATGACTATATTAAAGTGATTTATTATGAATATTATACTAATCAATTGAGTAGGATGTAGTCTTCTTTGTTAAGGTGATTTATTATGAATATTATACTAATCAATTGAGTAGAATGTGGTCTTCTTTATTATACGTGTTTGACCTTTAGTTGGCATTCCTGGCATGATGTGATGGCACGAATGGATTCTGCAGGTCCGGGATGGCAAAAATGACATCAAAGTAAGACCTTAACTGGATTCTACCAGTTTTGGGGAGCCATTTGTGTAAGAATGAACATGTTGCACCCTCCAACCAAGAATGTTGGACTATTTTCCATTGCTCAACGTCAAGATAAGAACTTGACTTGATCTGTTCAGCAGGTAAATTGCTACCCCCTTACCTGTTAGTGCAACTTACTAACTCTTTTCCATTCTTGTTTATTCTTGAAAAGAATGAACGCCACATGGCATCATCCCATTGCTTCAAATGCAAGAAGAAAGCCCCATTTATCTTGAGATATACAGGACAGCACGTGCATGAATATGTTGCCACGTGGCATGATTTCACATGTTACACTACCGCAACGTAGTTTACTTAGCTTTTTTTTTTTTGGGCTCCCAGCGATGTTCACTTCCTTCAAAATATGGTCTTTTTGACTCTAAAAATTTGATCTTGCACAACAAAGCTACCGTCCTGCTATAATGCTGACGCCAATCTGGTTTGTCGGGGTGTTTTCTCTGTTGATATGCCATCAATCTGCAGCATACACTCGTCCTTCTGAAAGTAAGCTCCTCACCTGTTAAAATTTCAAATGTTCTTCGCGCACATGAATTACTACTTGAAAAGTATGGCAAAATTTTCCAAAGAAGAAAGGAATGCATATTGACGTCGTGGTACTTCTATATATTATGGCCATGTTTCTTCCATAATTCCATAAGTGCAGGCTAAAAGGTTTGTACTAAGGCATCTCTGTTTATACTTAGGTGCCATGTGCAGTTAATTTTATCCATATCAACTCCCCATAAAACTAAATTACTAGATATATGGGGTGTATGATGATTTAGTCATAATAACCAGATCATACTGTTGAAATATATGCAAAAATATTTGAGCAATTTACCTTTTGATTTCACTCGGAAGATTGAATTTAAAATTCTGAAAGTAGTGCACTGTCAGAGATATTTTAATCAAGCGGGCATTATGCATGTTGGTGCAGTCGCTCTTCTTAAAAGAAATTTCTTAATTTGGTGTACAGTAACTGCTCTCAAAGGTCTTTTGAATGGTTGGAGCAGCATATTGAACACAAACTGGTCTGGAAATGATCCATGTGGATTATTTTGGAAAGGCGTTTCATGCACAAATGGAACGGTGACTGAGTTGTAGGTATCATGCACCTGTTAAAATGGTAATGTCTAGAAATGGCATGAATCTGTACACTCTTTTAATGGATGATTACTTAAGCAGGACATTAAATAATATGGACATCTATGGAAAGCTGGGTTCAGCAATTGGAAACCTTACCAACTTGACACTGCTGTAAGTGTGAGCTTGTTGAGCAGGGCGCAATAATTCTGTAATGATTATACTGACTTACACCAACTATGCAGATCTTTGCAAAAGAATAATCTAGAAGGTCCAATACCACCAGAAATTGGAAATCTATCATCCCTTGTTACCTTGTGAGTATTCATAGATGCCGATAACTGTTCTAAAATAAAGCAAGCTTTTGTCAAAAATTAAGATGGAGCAAGCTTTTGCCAAAAATTAAGATGCTGCAAGCTTTAGCCAAATTTTGACGTTGCCTATGGTGTTGAGTTGACAGGAGATTGACTAGTAACAACTTCACAGGTGCAATACCACACAGCATAAATAACCTTCGAAAGCTTCAGGAGATGTGAGATCTTAACCTTTAAATTTTATTATTTGGGAACTATTACATATTTTTTTTATATGCTGATCATTTCGAACAGAACAAAATTAAATTTAGTTTGAACGGTTACAGGTCCCTGTCTTTTAATGCTCTTGAACGTGATCTGCCAAACATGTCGAGTCTAAGAAGTTTGCGGATTATGTAAGAAACCTTTCCTTGTCCTTGCTAATTGTGGTATTCTAATCTTAAGATGTGTCAAGTGCTTATATTCCAACAACCATATCTTTGCAAAAGCATCATGATCTAATAATACTTACACAACCAAAGGCTGCTGCTATTGCCATTATAAGTTCCACAAACAAGGACATCCAGTATCCACACATAGTCGTCATACAAGTTCTGTAGCACCAATACTGATGGGAAGTACCATGGCACACAAATAGTGATGGACTACCACCATCACGTTTGGAAAAAGTAAATGATGGCCCATCAGTAAAGACAATTGGAAGACCTTTGAACGCTTCCACTTTACCAAATTCTACTGAGTCAGAGAAGATACAAGCTATAAAATGTTTCTGCATAACTCAAGTTAAACTCCTTTCTTAAAGTAATTAGGGACTGACATTTGTTAATGTCACAACGTAAGCATACAGTTATATTCCGTCATTTGTAGGCCAGGAGGCAAAAGATTTTACAAACATGTTAATGATCATTTAGAAGGTCAATTTCAACTTTGAAAGAATAAAATGCAATGAATTTAAAAAGGAGACCATAATCACCATCCAAAGACCAAAGATCGTTTGACATCATAGTTTGTTTGTCTTATTTTACTTAGCCAGATGGCTGCCTCATATTCAAGAGACTGCAATACATATCCTTTTCCACCTTGAAACTAATCTGTTGCAGTCAATAAGATATCTGACATGAATAGATTCTGGCATCCATGTGTCCTTCTTTCCTTCCAACATTTTTTTTTTTTTTGCCATTGCAGAAACCTTGAAAGCAACCAACTTCAAGGAAGAGTGCCTTCAGAATTCGTTACTTTTAAGGCCCTCCGAATGTTGTAAGTTACATAGTAAACTCTGCCATCTCCATGACTCCAATGTGCTAATTTGCTTCTAATTTTATGTGTAGAAAGCTCTCAAACAACCAGTTTAATGGAGAAGTACCACAAAACATCAGCAATCTCTCCGAATTGACAACATTGTAATTTCCTTTTCTTAGTATTTTGATCTCTTAGGGACTATATAAATTACTCCACCCGAACAACTAACTACAGAAGAGGTACGTTGACGTTTATACCATGCTTTTGTAATATCACCTATACCCTGATCATCTGGTTTCTTAACATCGCAACTCTCTGGGTTGTGGGATTGCTTTTCCCAATGCCTGGCCAAACAGTTAAAATTGAAATTCGCAAATTTTCACCTTGTGGTTTCTAATAACCATCTTCCCATTTCAAACCTCCCCCATATTTAAGTACAACATAAACTCGCCTAAGCCAACGAATATCTCAATGCATGATGTTTTGTAGATATTTGGATCACAATTTATTGAGCGGGTCGTTACCGGATCTCTCAGGACTGAACAATCTGCAATATTTGTGAGTTATGTGTTATTTATTCTTTTCCACATATGAGCCCTCATTGCTGATTTATCAATTTTATTTTTATCATCAGATGGTTGCAAAACAACCATTTAACTGGACCCCTTCCACCGGGGATTGGATCCCTTGCATCGCTTCAAAATCTGTAAGTTTGTTGATTAAATTCTCATTGAAATTTGTCCTGAAAATGTATCTGAAGAACATTTCTATCTCTAGTGGACTGGAAAACAATCACTTCAGTGGTACGATTCCTGCTAGTATCGGGCAGCTCAGCAGTATTCCTTATCTGTCAGTATATATTCTTTCATCTATGATTTAAGTAAAACCTATCCTGAACTTGTGTTTATTTGTAGGTTTCTTCAAAATAATAATCTGACGGGACCTTTGCCAGACTTATCGAGCTTGATTAGTTTGCAGGGTTTGTAAGTGCAGCTTCGAGATTTTGCCATATGTACCGTAAAATGAGCCTGGAAGATATATGTTTCATCACCTTATCAATGCAAAGTGCACATAAAAAACTTAATATGGCAACATAATGTGTACGGTTAGAGTCTTCTGAAATTTTAAAGTTCTGCCCCGTAATAGACATTCCACTCTATTGTAAGATATTCTTAAAAGGATCTGCAGATCAAGGAAAATAACTTAAAATTGGCCAGTCCATTTAGACTAGGCTTGGTTTGCAGACTTAGGCTTACTTTGCAGCATGATCAAGTGTGCATATGCTTCACTCATTTGGTTTTTTGGAGACAAAAGAGGAACTTGAGGGGCTCACCCAAGCTTTTTCCATCCTCATCAATCTGCACCCTCCATTGGAACCATGAACCGACCAACATTGAGGTCTTCAGAAACCATAGCTGGGTATTGAACCAAGCACTGGTTTGATACTATGATAGGAACTGAAGATGGCAAGCCAAGTTTGTTGGAAATGAGAAATGGACAGGCCAAAAGATCAAACATTTTGCTTATGACAAACAGATAATTAGTTTACCTCATATGTGATGTTATTTATCTTCTGCATGTTACCATACGCCAAATAATGTTTCCGACGACAAAGATATAGTTAATACATCACCATTTACAACCATTTTAAACTACATATTGCTGTAGCAACCGAAGGGACAATTTTAATCGAGATATTCATACAAAGAATAAAGGTAAAATGTAGTGTCAATCAGGTAAAAAGATAATGGTAACAGTAAGCAAACTTGACATTTCATACATTAAAGAAAAAACATTGTCAGCTAAAGTACTTCTGGACTGCAGGTCGTTGCAGAATAACTCAATTGTGCTTGAAATGCTACCAACTTGGATAACTTCAATACAGAATATGGAAATGCTGTGAGTAGACAGAATTCGTACAATGTAAACCATTTTTCTTCCTAGTCTGTGGCTAATTAATACTTGATTATTGGGATTATTAGGTATTTGGGTAACTGCAGCTTGGGAGGAGCGTTTCCATCCAAAATGATAAGCGAAGTTTATGCGCTAACAACCTTGTGAGTAGCAACTAATAGATGCCTAAGGTTTTGTTTGCTTAAAGAAATTCCATATTGGCTGTTATGAACATATTAAGTCATGGCAGCAAAGTTGTGAACATATCTTTCAATTCACATTCTCATCAATTCAAGTAGGCTTCTATATACTGACTCATTTCTCTTGTCACTTGCCCTGTCATTTAATGTGGAAAACAACCTACGTCGAAAAGATAGGAAACCCTCATTCCTATGGTCTCCTCAGCAGCAAGTTATATATAGCACACTTATAAAGGAATATACTTTTAGGAGCAGTGATACAGTAACTGGCATTCTGATTTCTCCTTGGCATTAACTAAAAGTTGACATATGACCTTCCATATTTTCAGGGACTTGGATGGTAATAGTTTCAATGGGACACTCGATATGAATAGTATCAGTAAGAACATAACGAGTTTCACAATTGAGAGTAACCATATCACACAATTGAATGGTCAAGTAAGGAGCAATTTAGACCTCAAGTATGTACCCTTGTTTACCATTATAATAGATCCATTTCTTGTGTTTTGATAATGCATTTAACATCTTAGATGGTGCAGGCTTGGAGGTAATCCAATATGTGACAACATAACATTTTCACTTCCGGATCTGTGCGAGCTTTCTAGCGGGAGAGGACCCAGAACCTGGATACAACAAGTAGTGTGCTCAGAGAAACAATGTCCCAAAAAGCAGAAGCTGATCCCGTCAACTTGCAACTGCACATACCCATTATCTTGTGAACTCCTACTCATATCTCCAAAATTTAAGAGCATTACAGGAGCAAGGATGGGAGCTGTGGGAAGAGATATTGCCAGCTTGCTTAAAATCAGCTCAGATATGGTTTGGATTGAAAATGCAACATTTACGTCAAAAAATCAGACCAAGATAATTGTCCTTTTCTTCCCATCACCATCTGGTTTCTGGAAAAGAAAAGAAATGAATTCTATTGCATCTAACCTACAAAGTTCTAAATCGCTAAGCACATATGGTCCATTTCAGATACTTACATTGACTATGCCTGAAGGTTGCTTCATCACCTCAAATTTGTTGCTAATTGACTTTTAGCCTTAACAGTAGGGTAAATCAAATAGAAATTTACATTTGAAGCCTGTAAATAGAGTCACGCATTGATACATTTTATATCCCATACATTACAAGAAGAAAAGAAGTCTGTAATATTGCAAAAGAAGAAAATTAAGTAGTGGAAGAGACCTATGAAATAGAAGCCAGTGAAAGGAGAGTGTTGTGCAAGGAGAGCCCATCCTTTTGACTTACTCTGGGAGATGTAGATCATTTCTTCCCCATCTCTCTTTTAAAGCCAGACAGAATTATATACAGTAGGCAAGTAAAGATAGTATAAAGATTTAAACATTCTTATGACTTTACTCATTCATTAAAACTGCAAGTAGTCAAGTTTTGTGAATCACTATGAAGTGCATTTGAGATCTGTTAGGATATCTAAATGCAAAAATAAACAAATCTCAGAAAGAAAGGAGCAGCAGAGATGTAGACATGTCAGCATAAACAGTAACGCGAATAGCGTATGTAGAAAAGAGAGAAAATACAAGAGGACGCTAAATGATTTTTGAGGATATCAACATGGCACCACAGATTCTTGATTTGGAGTCGAAGTGGACAAGGTCTTTTGTCTGATTCAAACTTCCCCTTGGAAGCTAGATCAGATTTGAAAAAGCTACAAGAAGACAACAACGATGCCAGCAACAATCTTTGTATTGAATCTTGAAAGAGTGGCTGAAAAACATGCCATTTTAGACAGACAGATTAGTTCTGGGCAGACTCAAGTGTGAGATCAGCTATTGTGAGAATATGGCAGATTACATCAACAAACTTAAGAGCCTTGAAATTCTTGCCACTGGTATTAAAGGGAAGAAGCAAATAATGTTTACTTTCACTGGGGTACAGAATTGGAATCAGATCCGATGGGGTATGACAAACATGTGCCTGCACGTCCTGCTTCCAATTATAATAAGAACTAATTAATAGATGAAAATTAAGAAAATAGAGAGTTCCCTATATTAGAGGGTGAAACTTGCCATCTATGCAAACCAGGCCCCTTTACAAAGCTTTAGAACTTCATGCTATACTCTGATGTCTACCATATGAAGGTACGTTCACCACATTTCTTCATTTGATGTATGGAAGGCTTAAGAGTTTTTCGTTTGGCTTATCTGAAGATAAAAACGCATGAAAAACTTTACGAGCTGTCAAGATGAGATGAAGCTTATAGGATGTACAATCCTCTCCCTAACTAGTTAGTTGATGAAGCTTAAAGATGTACAATTTTCTCCCTAACTAGTAGTTTGGAACCTGTATCACATGCAGTCCTTATGATATTCTAATCACCTCGTGGCATGCTAAAATGGCTTTCAACCTATCATCGCTAGGTTCTTCAGTACATGCATTTTGTAGTGTCCAGTTCAGTTCCATAAAGGAGGATATTTTCATGACGATGTTCAGCCCATTTGTACGACAGTGATTATGTGGAAAACAAATTTTGTCACTGAGGCACTTGTGGCAATTTTAGAAGCTGGGGACAAATATGCTGACATAGTTAAAGCTGGAAGTATTCAATTGCCTTCTTCCCTAGCACTTAGAGACTCACCTAATGCTTTAACTTATCCCAAATATCTATTTACCATCCTCCTTTATCCGTTCTTCATGTTCCCAAAGTCAGTCACTCCACTTGCTATGCCTATGATGTCTGGAAGAATTCAAAGCAGAGAGCTCAATTCTTTTAGCACAAAACTTAATGTACCCCTCTCTCAAGGATTGTGATCCAGAAGAGTATCTTGCTGCTATTAAACATCCTGAATAAACAATGACTACCCATGCTGAGTACAACATACTTAAGAATGGCACTTGAAGCTGGTATCTCTCCCCAAATGGCAAACAGACGATTGGACGTAAAGGACCAAATTCAAGAAACAGTGAGCAGCATACAGCATGCTTACTGGCCAAGGGAGTCTATAAGCACTTTGACATAGATGTGGTGAAGCATGCACCTGCAGCATGCATGTTGTAAGGTATTCTAAGATACCTTTATTGAGTAAAAATGTAGCACATCATTTTTCTCGTATTGGTCTCCATTGTTCTTATAATGTAGGGCATAATTTACCACCCGAATAATATTCATCATTGTCAATTTGAATGTCAGAAATGTTCAAAACTGCATGTAGTTTTTGCTGGATCACACTATGTTGCACTCTCATGTTCTCTATGGTAAAGTTATTTTTTTCATAAAGATCATGCTGCTTGGAGTAATATAAATGTTCATGCTTTCAGGAAATATAATTGCAAGAAAATCACACCTTGTGATGTATTTAAGCATCTCGCTTTCAAGTTTTGTTACTATTTTCGTGGCTGGAATTAGCATATTGCTTTGGAGACGACATCAACATCAGAAGCTATCTCTCATGTATGGAGTGCAGAAAGGTATGCAATTGTATAGGTGCCACATGTTGTAGCTTATATGCATCACAATAACAATTGTAATCTGGTGTGGCGCTCTTTTGCTTATGTGTGCACATCTTACCATCCAAAGGATATTTGATGTTGTCATATATCTAACCTGTGTATAAAACCTGATGAACAGTACTTCAGTAAGCTCCTTTGGTAAGCTAAGTATCCACTCCCTATCTCATGATGTCCTGTCCACTTCTGAATTCTACATTGCTTGCCATCCCCTTCTGCCAGCCGAGCAAACGAAAAAAATTATGACAAATTACAGTTCTGTTGTAGCTTTGTTATGTTGGATCGAAAGAAAAGGCATATCCAATTGAAGTGTCCAAGAAAGCAGAGAAAATTCTCATAGACCTTAAGATAAAATGCTAATAATGTTTTGATTTACTTCTCAGAATTTGCCAAGCATTCACTTCAGCCAACATTTTTCTCTTACAACGCTATAAAGCTGGCTACAGGCGAGTTCAATCCCAAAAATAAACTAGGGGAAGGCGCATTTGGACAAGTATACCAGGTAGACAAATCTTATACAGCTTATAGCTAACAACCATTTCACTTGCATTCTGCGTGTGGTTATATTTGTCTTTCTAGGGAGTTCTTTTTGATAATACAACGGTTGCTGTAAAACGTTTATGTCCATCAAGGCTACAACAAGAAATTCAAGAGTTTGTACATGAAGTAACCATTTTAACTAAGGTTGTGCATAGAAATCTCGTGAAGATAATAGGCTGTTGCGTGGAAGATACAGAACGAATTTTGGTTTATGAATTTGCGGAGAACAACAGTCTGTACCATGCTTTGTTTGGTGCGTGTATTCCTATTTAACAACTTTTCTACCATTTGCAGATGTTGCATAAAATATATTGTCATTTTATTGCAGGCCCTGAACCCATTGTGCTAGACTGGAATTGTAGGGTACACATAGCACTTGGGACTGCACGTGGATTGGCTTACCTTCATGAAGATTGCTCGCCCCGTATAATTCATCGAGACATTAAAGCAAGTAACATTCTCTTGGACAAAAAGATGCAACCAAAAATTGCTGATTTTGGTCTAGCAAGATTGGTTCCAGAGGGTGCAAGTCATGTCAGCACTGGTGTGGCAGGAACCTTGTAAGTCCCCATTTCTCTGTAAAACATTGTGGTGTTATTATGATTCAGTGGAAGAAAAAGATGTGCATAATAGAAGGTACACATGTATATTTTTGCTGGCTCACCATCTTCCTCTGCATTCCAGTGGTTATGTTGCTCCAGAATATGGACTTTACGGGCAGCTGACGGAGAAAGTTGATATATACAGCTATGGAGTAGTTTTATTAGAACTTGTAACTGGGCGAAAGTGCCTCAATCTTAATGTATCATCGCCACTGCTACTTAATTGGGTAAGCACTAAACTGAGTTCCATTCCATCTGAAATTAATACTTACGTTTACTGTTTTGTTTTGCCACAGGCATGGGAGCGTCATGAAACTGGGAGAGACCTGGAGCTTGTGGACTCTAGATTGGAAAATGAATTTGATCAGGAAGCTTTGAGCAGGCTGCTCCATGTGGCGTTTTTGTGCACTCAAGAAGATCCGCAAAGCCGACCCAGTATGTCAAGCGTAGTTTCAATGTTGGTGGGCGAAAAAGATCCCAAGGACATGAAGCCATGTCCACCCCGGCTTTCTCTCCAGGTAACCAAGGGAGAAGTCATAAGCATAAACAGCACTTCCACCTCTAAACCACCTGTGGAGGACATTTCGGAGGATTCAACTTAAACTCAAGTCTTTGCCATTTCGTTATTATTTTCTTTGAATTTATTATCACGCCAATCCAGACCCTCAGTTCTCCATTCTTCATTAGGCGACAAAATCAATTACATAAACATCAAAGAGTACTTTACATATGTTCTATCCATACGTAATGTTCAGCCCCAACAAATTTCACCTTATTATAGCCAATTTTTAAACCAAATAATATTCTACGTATATATACAGAGTGTCCTTCGTATGTCCTCCGTATTCTGTAGGCCGTTGTGATCACAGAAATGAGCATGGCTTGTCGGCGTTCCAGGCAAGATATACAGAAGCAGCAGCGGATCCTAATCTTAACAGATATACAGAAGCAGCAGCGGATCCTAATCTTACGGTGAAGGGTGCAGCAGATATACAGAAGCAGATTCTAATCTTAACTGCATTCATGGACACCAATACCAGGTTTTTAAGTGCTTGCTCGTTTTACAGCGGCAAAACTATGCTATAAGCAAATGACACAGTGACTAGGATTTTGTCTGTTAGAGGCGTCCCTTAGTAGGTCAGATTGAAACAGTTTGATCAAGATTACCCCATGTATGGCCTTGCACAGGCAAGGAGGCAGTGGCACATTGCCGATGGGCATGAATGGAGACCAAAAAATCTCTGGATCCCAAAGATCTGGGACAGCTTATAGGATGCATGATCATACCGTGGCAGTTCAAACAGACCCAGAACATAGTGATTCAACATGGCAAGCAAGCACTTCTAAAGCCAATGGAATGGGCAGTCTGGTCTTCTTTGGACTGTGGAAAACTAAAAAACAAGCAGGCTTTGTAGCAGATATACAGAAGCATGGCCTCTTAGATCGGGCTGAAGCAGGGCCTCAGGAAATACCAGGTCTACAAAACATCACTGGAGAAGCTATGGCGCTTCTAAGCTTTGGCTGTTGAACCTCTGTTTCACAAATACCCTAAGTAGCCCTGGGCTTCAAGAAGCGGCTCCTTTTTCCAGCGCAACCGTGCCTGCCTCCTGCCTCCTGCCACCATAGCCGCCTCACTGCCTCCTTGAAATGGCCAAGAACCAAGAAAATGCGCTCCACCGGAACTGGCCTCCAGAACTCCGGAAGAAGAAAGAAGAGACTACGTACAATGATGATGATGGCATCGTGGTTGTGGAGATAGGTATTTTTTGTGTTTGCAGTTGTTCCTTCATGGATAAGGTAGTGCCTGATCCACATGTCGATGAGGAACATGGCTTCTAAATCCGTTTGTTGGTGGAGCAGTTTGGGAGGCCATAATCAGATGGCACAACTTTTCCTTTGTGTTCAGAAGGGCCCTCCCATGGTCGCCGGAACTGGCTATGGCGATGGCGAGTTTCTTCCTCATGCTCTGTTGTTGTATTCCCTGCTCGCCCAAAGGGTCATATCCTATCTCAGCCCTATGCTGGGCCGATGGATTGAGCTTGTTTGTGCAGCATACCAGACCCAATACTTGGAGGAAATCCCAGCCATCAAAATATACTCTTTTTGATGAATTCGTAGCAAGAATAACTCCTCCAGCCAGTGGAGGAGCTGCTCAAAGATTTGTGTGAAAAAGGCTCAAACGCTAGGAAGGGTCTTATCTGAGTCGATGTTTGTTGCTTGGAAGAGATTATTTGTTGTCTTGAAGAGCGTGGGCACCACGTGGGGGTTCAACTCCCCGGGTTCTGTCATGCATTCAGATTTCTTATGTCCAGGTCCAGGAGAACTCGCTCTGGGTTATGCTTCACATTCTGTTTGAGATTGAGATTCTGAGGATGAGGTTACCATTGGATTGAGTGGGTGGATTTTTTTATCATCACTCTTTTCCACACGTCTCCATCTGCCGTCTAACATCTCATTTTTTGCATGAACGATCGTTCCTCATCAATGTGCCCCTTCGCCCAACTATAAATTCTGTCCTTCTTTCTTCTTCACTTCACTCTTGCGCTTTCTTCCTCCCTTGCACTATTCACACTCTGGCTACTCGTTTTTTTTTTTTTGCTCCACCTAATCCTTTCACCTTTTCGCCACGACCGAATCAAGTGCTCCTCCGGCACGTCTTCTAGTCAATTTTTTTCACAATTTAGAACTTCAGACGCTGCAAACCCTAACTCCGAAAGAGCACACCCTATTCCAAAAAGTTGGGTTTGTCCGAGTTCAACATATTGAAGTGGCCGCCTTTGCAAGATGATCAGCTGCAAGAATTTGCCCAATCTTACAAGGTTACAAGTGATCTAGTGACTGCCACAGTTGGAGGGCAACCTATCACGATCACAGTGGAGCTCCTCAATAGAGCTTTTCTATTCCCGCATGTATCTCCCTCTCTTGATTACTCACAAATGCATTCAACAGATATTTCCAATTATCCAGTGAAACAACTCTCCAAAGTGGTCACCATCAATTATCCAGTGAAACAACTCTCCAAAGTGGTCACCATCAGCTACAAAAATTTGCCTACCCATATTGCACAATTGGGCCATCTGATCTGGAGGAAAGTAGATGAGCAAGCCATGAAGAACACACAAGTAAGCGCACTTATGTATCACACTATAGTATTGGCTGTCTACGATGACACGCCCATCAATTTGGGAGAGTTGCTACAATCAAGAATGAACAAGGTGATCGTCAAACTGCGGGATGATCCACCAAAATTTGGATGGCATGCCTGCTACCGGTGGGCATATACGGCATCTCATCAACACCATGCTGGGTATTGCCCCAATTTTTCACGGGCCCCAGATAGCACCAACAGAATAGCTGCAGGACCAACATTCGGGTTCCAGATAGCCCCCTAAGCCGGCAGCGCAAAAAGAGCCTCAAGTGCAACATGAAGAGGGCTGAGGTGCAACAGGGAGCAGGGCCTCCTATAACAGCTGAGGCCATGACAATTGATCGTGGTAAGAAACCTCAGACTCCAACTGCTCCAAAACGCCCGCGCACCTGTGGTAGGAAGGGGGCGCGACAGAGAAAAAAAGCCTCGCACGCTCAAAATTCAGGTGCCTGCTATAGTAGCCAGCCAGGAAGCTGTGGAGGAGGAAGATGAAGAGGTACAATATCATCGGTCTCCTCCGCTCATGAGAGCAACCCCCAAGAGGAAGAACACATGGGGGAAACTCAGTTTATGGCTGAGAATGAAGGCCACACAAAAGACCAGCCCCAGAGCCCACAGTGCCAAGTACAACAGCCACCTTATGTGAATATTGTGGACTCTGAGGGCACGGCAGGGCCTCCTTCCATTGAGGCGGAAGTGGAAAAACTGCTCCTTCAAGAGCGGTCTTGGATCAGTCAATTGCAAACTCAATGGCCCAACAACATGAGAATCTCCTGAATCGAGAAGAGTTCGAGCTGGTCAGAACACAGGCAACAGAGCTCAAGCACGAACTCTACAGCAAAAATGAGTATGATGCACAGCACGCTCGGCTCACACAATATGAGGACAACCTTACAGCTTATGAAGCCCAAATTCCGGAGTTGAAGGAGCCAGAAAATAGCTGCAGAAGACAAAGCACTTCAGCTGGAAAAAGCTCAAGAGCCTTTGCACGCACAAATTACGGAGCTCGCCTCTCAATCAGAGGATCTCAAGGCCAAGTATACTAAGGATGCTGCTGAATCCAAAGAGAAACTCTGAGAGCTGCACAACACGATGAACTTGGAGAAAGCCTGCACATCTACTCTTGAGGATCAATTGACCACGCAAGTGGCTGGTCTGAAAGAGGAAATTGCCGGGCATGATGCCAAGGTTTAGGCTGCTGAAAATAAGGTTCAGGTTGCTGAAAGACCCCTTACGGAGCAATACGCCAAAGTTGAGGAGCTGCAAAAGGCCCTCCAAGAAAATGTTTAGGTTGATTCTGTTTCAAATGTTGTCCATGATGATCTTCTCATCCGCTCCAAAGCTACTATTCGCACACTGCAAGCAGATTTGGCAAAGGGGCGGCAAATGGTCAAGGAACTGGATGAAATCAACAGCGCGCATGAGCAGAGGTGCTAAAATCTTGCTGGCTTCTTTGTTGCCCTGCCCAAACTTCTCCCCCCTGCCACAGGTTTCAAAATGCATGCTGCCTTACGACAAGTCGAATTCTGGCTTAAGTGGTTGCATGTCGGTGGTGTATGGGAGCAACCATTACGAACAAATACACTCTCACAACATTGGTCAGAGATCTCTATTGAACACAAGGCTCTTTTCTGTACATTATTTTATTTCCAACTTATTCTTTTTGAAGATCCAAACATTATTTATATGCTCACGGTCCATCCGGTGGCATATGTCTATTATGACAACCTCTCTCAGCACGAGTTTTTTCAAAATCACTCGGCTGTGTATGATATTTGAAAGAGTGCCTATGAGAAGGATGTACCTCAAGACCACCTGTTTTCTGATGAAAATCCTCTTCTGCTGACACCATACAACGATACACTCTTTCAGACCTCGTGGAGTGGCTAACAGCATCTATTACTAGATGCTTAGATACCGAAGAGAACTTAGATACCATGATTATGATATGAACCTTAACAATTCTAATAAAGACCTCTTTTCTAATGAAAATCCTCTTCTGCTGACACCATACAAGGATACACTCTTTCAGACTGCCCAGAACACTCTCATGGAGTGGCTAACAACATCTATTACTAGGGATGCATTGTGTATTAACCGCAGAGAATTGAACATGGCCCAGTTCAAAATCATATGGCATATCTTCACTTGCAATAATTGAGCCAAAATCCACTAACCCCCAAACCACACTAGACACGATGGCTACATGTACCAGTTACTGGGTTAGTGCCTTACAATCGATGGGTCCAACTCAAGGAAAAATGGCAGTTACCACAACTGGACACTATTGACCAAATGTGGGCTGCTCATCTCCACGACCGCACAACTGCAAAACCCACACGGTACACTGCCTCGGGGGCTCCTGCCTTCTTACATGTCTCTGATGCCTATTGGCGACAATCCTTTTTTGCCCACGAGCACGTCCAATTCATCTGGAACAGATCACCACAGTCGGTGCGGGAAGACGCCCGCGTTGACCCTTGTTTTGTACTCAAACACCGGTGGACACAGGGCCAAGGGGTAGGTACACACTGCAATTGGGTGTATATACCAAATAAGTTTGGGTGAACCACAATTGACAGCACTCTCATGGGTCTCCACCACTTTGCTTATACCGCTTGCTTATCGCCTGATCCTGATGTCTACCAGTGCCAGCAAGGGGTATACAACATAGCACTGCAATATATCTTTTGTGCTGTTGAAGGAAAAATTCAATATATATCACTTCAATCCTAATGCCGATCTCAGCAAGTGGGGCATTGAGGACCTTCTACTCAGCAAATGTGCAGATGTGCTGGCCTTGGTTCATGAACTCCTTGAAGAAATGATTGGGAACAAATTCCTCCAGGTCAAGCACACCGACATTGCAGAGATAACTCCTCCAGGTGATAGAAGACGCATCGCCTACCAGACCTATCAAAAGAGGAAGCTTCGTTTCCACACTGTGCAACAGGATCAGTGGAGAATCCTAAAAAAAGACTGGCCTCCTTTGGATGAAGTCCCGGATCTACTCAGGCTACAAAATTTTGAGTCGGTGCGGGCTGTGTTAACATTGACCCCCAGTCAATGTTATACAAAGGCCCAGGGCAGTCAAACATGATGACACGAAGGGCTGCACGATTTTGGGCACAACACGCGAAGAGGCACGACCCGGGGCACGGGAACAGCACGCCATGAATTCTAAAGCTGCCCTCGATTTTGTGCCCAATCCTGATTTTGCATCCGACCAGTAGCTCTAGCGGGTCACTGATTCTGGGCACGATCTTGGCCACGACCACAGGAGGTCACTATCACTGACACTGTTTCCTGTTATCTGCCGATTAGTGGCCTCTATCAGTTACAACAACTTTGTCTAGTGGGCAATCAAGTCACAATCATCATGCCACGACCCTGCTACCTATAAAAGGCCTCCATTCAGATCAAAGAAGGGTCCGAAGGTTGAGCGCCCTTAGTTGTCGCCGCCTTGGTCCACATTTTTTCGCCTTCTGATTTTCTGCTATCTGGTTATGAGTTTATAAGTTTTTCATTACCTGGATGTACTTTCTCCACATGGAGTTTATATGAAATTGATTATCTTCCTGAGATTTGCTAAAGTCTGTATAATTTATGAAATGTGCAAAGTTCTTGAGTTTCAAATTTTACTTAGTGTGCAGAGTTTTTCATAAAAGTTTCAAGAATTGTTTGATTCATGTGCCTTAGCTGCAATACTTCCTTCAGTTGTTTTGAAATCCCACGTGACACTTAGCAGGCAGATCCCTTGAGCATGTAATTTATGCCATCTGCCCCTCATCCAAAGCTGCTCTGTTGTTCAGCATCATCTGTCGTCCTGGATCTGGTCCATTCTGCACCAAGGAATAAATTACTAATCATATATTTCTTAGTAGCTATAATGACTTTAGCGTGCCTGAAACTAATCCCAAAATTTTCTGTGGTTTAGCTAAAGCCTACAAATTTTTCTTCTCTTACCTTCTAGCATTTAGCTACACTAACCCGAAATTCATCCCAAACATTTCTATGGTGTGGGTAAGAAAAACAATAAACTAAATTTATTATGTTTAGCAGGCTTGCCTAACCTGCCTTGACCAATTTCTTGCATTCCTAGGCTATCCACCTAGCACGCCACCTCAGCAAAATTGAATTCCAACCGTTAGATCCATTAATTTTGAATCAAACGGTCATGAAAATTAGAAAATTCCTGTAAATTCCCCTTCCCCTGTCCGACCGTGGCTAAAAACTCCAGGATTTAGTTGGCCATACCAGTTACTTCCGATGACCTGCCGTTTGCCTTGTGCTGACTTTCTAAGTGGGCCATGAGCGCCGGATCCAGCAAGCTGCAAGACGAGCAGTTCAAGCAGATGAGCTGGTATATTTCTTACTCAAAGTGACGAGCAGTTCAAGCAGATGATGGGTAATGCGAGCTGGTATATTTCTTACTCAATGTGACGAGCAGTTCAAGCATACGATGGGTCATGCGAGCTGGTATTTTCTTACTCAAAGTTACGAAGTTCTCCTTGGATGTCTGGCAGAATAACTGGAGGGGACTTGAAATTTATGTGCAAAATCAAAAGGTTTGATCTGTTGTGGTAAATGTCTTCTGCTGCTTATTGCAAGCAATAGCCATCCAATACTAGTAGGATCCAATGCCCGGCATGCATTTGCTGAGTGTTAGACTTCTGTGGTATTTCTTTAGGTGTCTCCTTCTTCATGCTTTATATTGGACAATTAACTTATGAGCATATGAAACATGTCATGAAAGAAGCAATGCCGTTTTTCCTTAAAGCAATCTACACAAAAACTTTAGCTGGCAAATACAAGCCTGTCCACTCAGGGTCTGGAGATATGAGCAAAGCGGCACTGGAGGAGGCAAACTCAAGCTTCCGTTCAAGATAGAGCTATAATGATATGGGGCTTCTGTCTTGAAGCAAAGTTTCAGTTTAAAATAGAGTATCAGTTTCGTATTCTAGTGAAGGAGCATCTGTGCCTTATTTTTCTTTATAGTGTTTGGTAAAGAGAGGAGCAATCGCTTAGTTTATTATGTATATACATCATGTTTGCGACCTCACGGGAATCCCACAACTCCTGAGTGTTTGTCATTCTTGATTTTCTTCTGTACAGGTAAAGCACTTCATTGCACATAATGCCAGCGCTGCTCCATTCCGGTTCACAAAAAAGAGCACAAAAAAGAGGAGAAGTTGCAAGCTGATTCAATACCAGAGCACCACCAGGTCAGTATGATTGCAATTTCAAAATATTTCAAAGTCGTATCTGGAAGAAACACGAATCCTACGCATTCCTCCTACAGAAATCTGCCAAAATTATGGCTTTGTCAGAAGGAATGCGAGTACATTCACATATTGTAGAGAGTAACTGTGATGACGATACATTCCTTGCTAACCATCTTATTGCAATGTATGGGAAATGCCATGCTCTGGAAGAGGCTCGCCATGTATTTGACAAGATAAGCCAGAAGAACTTGGAGTGCTATTACCACTGCCTATGCTCAAATTTCTGATGCCAAAGGAGCCTTGCACTTCCTTGCTCTCCCCGACTGCAGAAGAAAGTTTGTATTTGGAGAATGGAAATTTTAAATCATGTAGTTAAGTTGAAAGAAACACTCGATCATGCTAGCACTCCTTTTACTTATGTCTTTCAAAGCGTTAGCAGGTTTAGTAGGTTCGATGAGGCACTCTGCTATTGTCTGCTATCTTCCATATGAGAAAGACAATGCCTGGCTTTAGTTTGTAGCAAAGGATTTAAATGTTTCAGAGACAGCTTATGTGACATAGCTGGACAAATTTGACAGGAAATACATAAAATATGCAAATGAGAGACGTGGCAGCGAGGTCAACACTGATGCCAACAACGAGTTTACCCTTCGATGGTTCACTCCTCAGTAGAGGTTCGTTTGCTTTGACAATGAAATTTTTTGCATCATGCTGGATGTTTAAATAATCTCTTCGGGGCACATCACGAACAACTACATGCAACTGAATTACACTTGGTCAGCCAGATAGAATCCAAAATTCGTATAGACTTCGGGCCCGCAGACTGTGGCAGGTAAAGAATTCGTGTGGAGACGACTTCAACATAACTCTTATACTGACAAATATGACAAATATGACAGGAAGGAATGATTTGCAACCTAACATGATCTAACCAATTAATGCTTGTCTTTAGGACTGGAGATATTTGATTTCTCTAAGCCATCAAAAGTAGCCATCGTGCTTGCATTTCAGAAATAGAGTCCTTGATTCATTCATTTTTGCTTGCTGGATGCAAGTTTACATTGTTGACATATACTTTGTACATGGAAGCATATGTCAAGACTAAACAATCACATGGCTGAAGAATTGTTGGAAGAGTGAAGGAGGATGGTATTCTTTCGGATGCCATTGCATATGCAGTGATTATCAGTGGCTACTCAAAAGCTGGGTGCAGGCCATGAACCATAGGTCTCATTTTTCAATTCTTTGATTCATGGATATGCAAACATGGGGAAGCAGAAAAGATTTTTAAGATGATGTGTGGTTTACAATGCCACTCTATTAATGTAAGAACTTACAACACTCTTATTCGTATATACATGTATATAACGAATGGCAAGTGTAAAAAGGTATGTAACTATCCTAAAAAGGAAACAAATGAAGAAAATAGATGCCGTTAGTCCATTTTCTAAACCCAAATCTAGTTATCATATGAAAGTTGTGTGTTGGTTTTAGAGTAGTGTCTTTCAGTGATTTTAAGTTTTTCATGTAACAGGCAGAAGCCTTATAATTCAGTATGCATCAAGCTGGTGGCAAACCAGATGCTATCAGTTACAGGATTTTGCATAATGCTTATATGTCATCTAGAAATTACGTTGACGCAGAAAAGATCATAATGGATATGAGGAAAGATGGCATAAGCTTTTGAAGATCCATTTAGTGATCTTTACTGCGTGTGTTCACGCTATTGCCTATTCTACTCTTGCTTCCCTTCATTTATTGGATTGTCCAGATAGCTTGTATGAAATTGCCTTCGTACATTTCAAGCAGCAAATATGTGCATGCACATGTGAATATCTGCAAACTTGGCATATGACATCTTCTGCTCCTTGCTCTTGTTAGTTATGGCTCTCTCATCGGGATGTCACTATATTCAGGAACATGCATTGGCATTTGATGCAGGCCAAGGAGATATATTAATCTTGTGAGGTCTCTAAGTATTGTGTTATCAGAATACAATAGACATGCCAGCTGGTCCTTCAGAGATGCTCGTAATTGCTGATAAACATGCCAACCCTGTTCATGTTTCTGCTGATATTGTCTCAGGTAAATAATGATTCCTGTTGAAATAAGGGAGAGCTTTATTTTGTCTTTGGACACCTAATATCTAGCATGTTGCTTGTGCAGGAAGAACCTGGACCCGATAGTCAGGTGGTTCTTGTGGCTGTTGAAAAAAGACCAGCGTGGAGGCAATAAAGATGAATTGGAGAGGCAATAAACTGAACTTCCTCGACAAGACAACAACAGCTATACTGTTACTATCGCAGACCCATTGCCCGGCAATTGCAGTTGCATCTAAATGCTAGATACCCATTGCCTAACTCAAGGATGCAGTCTTAATTCCTTCTATTGTTGTGTAGGCATGCATGTTCTTTAATCTTTATGCCCCACAGGATCTTATTGCCAATGTTGACAACTCAGCGATTGGTTGCAACATCTTTAAATGCAGGTACCCTTTTGCTTTGGATTTTTTTCCCTTCTATAATGGCTCCAAGAAGAAAGATATCATGCTAGATCTACTTCCAAGGTCCGTTTTCTTACGTAGATGGACACCAGAGAGTGTTGGGTATCATGCCAGTGGAACAAATCATGTCTTACCAACTTATGGCTATGCAAGAATGTCTGATGGCGTTTCTGTTGATTCTTTGTCAAATAGATGACTGTTCAATCTCTTACAGAGTAGGGGATTCGAGCTTTACTTCAACAACAAAGATGGCAGAAATTAAAGGGCTCCAGGCACATAAGCGTGAAGTCACCTTGCGTCTTGAGATCCGATGATCTGATGGTATTGATAACAATTTTGATGAATAAAAGTTTCACATCTTCCATCAGAGGAAGCGGCAAAGAGGGTGTTTATATCATCTACCTAATTGAAGATAAGATAAGAAACAGGAATAAATTTGTTCAACAAAATTTCCAATAGTCACATCTGAAAGGCATATTACTTGATTTTTCTGCCATTCTTGTTACTAAGGGTTTGTTTTGTGTGCCTCCTCATTCCACGGACTAGAAATTGCATAATTGAGAACAACACAACCATGATCCACTCTTGTTTGAAGTTGAACCGAAATTAGTGACACAAGTTGAAAGTTTGCGGCCTATTAACCTTACTTTTTGCAATGCTTCAGCAATAGGTGCAGTAGAACAAGGCAAGCTCACTTGCCTTGCACATTGCAATCGTTATTTTCCTAGACAACCCATTATTAGCGACGTGTCGCAACATGCATTTCTTCTAGTATCACCTTTTCGTTTTAGTATATTACAATGTTTTATTCAAATGCAATGGTACGATGAGTATGAAATATGACGTAAAAACTATATGAATATGGGTGGCCAAATTTCCTTTTACAAGAAAGAACCTAATAATCTTGGCTAAATAATATTGTCCAACAACATTAACCTATGTTTCTACGACAATTTACCCGTCAGAATTTATGGTGCATTCCCCTGTACTAACCTAACCTTGTGCCATCTCAAGCCACAATGTAATGTGTCTAGAGCCTATATAATCATCTCAAGCTAGACTAAAGAAATCTTGGCATGCTAGACAAAGCCTTCAAGCCTGAATGTTTTCAACTTTGGCCATTTCCAGCCTTAGCCTTACTTTTTTATTTCTACTATTTCACCTTCCCTTTCCCAACCCTTTGCCCTATTTATTATGGAAGGCCATAATTCAAGAATGTTTATAAATCCAAACATATAATTATCTATAACTTTGAAGTAGTTTCTTTATTCAAAATAGGTTCTTCAAATTGCATCACTTTTTTATTTAAAGAGTCACAAATGGGCCTCTTCAAAGATTTGGTTGGTAGAGCAATCAACATCAGTAATCCTAAAACTGCTGACCTACTCTTCTTCTTTTTTTCCCAAGCTTGCCCTACTGCTAGTTTTTTCTAGTTGTTTCTATTTATTTAAACCATTTTCTTTGTGGAAACATGCTAACAAATAGCTAAGGCTAGGCCTCAAATTGTTTCATGGATGCTAGGAAATAAATTACTTTACTAATCATATATTTCTTATTACCTAGAATTACTTTACCTAAAGTAGCCCAAAGCTCATTTCAAAAGTTTCTATGGTTTAGCTAAACATTATAAATTTTCACTCTCTTACTTTCTAGCGTTTGGCTAAAGAGCTCGAAGGTCAGCCTAGGCCCGAACAAAGTTAAGCTAAAATTATAATTTTTCCCCTACTTTTTCCATTTACTTTAGCCAACTTTTTTTGAAAATGTGCTAAAAAATCGCCAAATTGCTAAATTTAGCCCTTAAATTATTCCAGGTTCTGCACCCTGTTTTCTTTTCGTGTTCATTAACCCTAATTTGGAGCTCATTGATTCTTACCTTGCACTGAAGAGAGGGCGGCCCATTCTTCCAGAACACATTCTAAGTCGAAATCGTCCTGGAAAATTGAATCTAGGGATGGATAACAAGGGGAATAACAATCAATCCATTAATCGGAGGAACCAAGCTTCAGAAAGGGATCCAAGGCAGAGGGCTCGGTTATGGCCATGGCTTGGATCCATAGCTTAACTTTTGCAAACAAAGCCCAGCTTATGAGTCTTCTAGCCCAATATTATGGATCGAAGCCCCTTTGCCGGAAGTGCCATCGCCCACTTCTTCTTTTGGACGCCCTGATCATCTGTAATAAATATGTAATGATTTATTATAGAGGCCTTCTGTCTATTTTATGATATGTCATTCAATGGTTTAGAAAAAGAAAATGGTTTGGAAAACAAATCCCCTATTCTTGATAAAACCTTTTTCCCCCAAAAGAAAAATTTGTAAAAAGCAATTGCGAACATAATGAGGAAGATAAAGTGCACAAAAAACTTTTTTCTTTTTTCTTTCCTTTTTTTTTATGGATCACACTCTAACCTTTGCGAGACTAGCACTCGCTAACTTTAATCATCCCTCTAATTGTCAATGGGTTTTTATGCCCTAGGGCGCGACTCCATTGACCTAACCACCTGGCTACCCTAGGCGACGGGCCTACCTTTATTGTCTTTAAGGTCTATCTTTAACTGTAACAAGCGAGATTTGAACCCCTGACCTTGTTGGTGGCAGTTTAAGGTCTTATCACTGGACCAGTGTAGAAAGAATAAAGATTTAAAGAAGCGCGTCCATATAGGTGCACACGCAATGCAGGGGATAGCCCTTCTTCCAGATCAGCTACCTAAGAAAGGCAGGCAGGGCAGGCATTGGCAGGCTTATGAGTAGGGCATGAGTCTTTGGAGTGAGCAGGCCTCTACCTGCCACAAACTTTGACACTTTGCGTGACAGGTGGCACCTTTGGCCATGATGTGGGGGCACGCCTGGACCCCCTCTCCCCCTCCTCCCATGTTGGCGAATGGCGACACATTATATTGATCAATCCGAACAAGACCATTGAATAGCTCAACTCTTAGAGAATCCAATGGTGCGTTTGTAATTTGCCCGGGGGCCCCTTAAAGGCACACAAGGGGGCGACTATACTCATGAACCAGCCAAGTAAATAATTCGAAATAGGAATATTCCAAGGCATAGCCATTGACACCCTTATTCCCAAGATATCATATCTAGATGAGTAATGTTCTGCCACGTGTATGAATATAAAGCTGCCACGTACTAAGACAACAAGAAGAGCCAATAGGAACTCGAGAATTCTTATCTGCATTGATTTCGGTGTGTGTTGATATAGCGGGAAAGAAGAAGAGCTCATCTGCAACATATGGCCATGGCTGCCGCGGTTGCAGGTTCTGCCTCTGCCTGCCTCAACACCAAATCTATAGTTCTATCCGCCAGCCTCAAGGTATCAGAATCATCTGTTTCTTCAGCTTCAATTTCCTCAATCAAGGTCCCTTCCCTTGCACTTTTCTTAGAAAAATCCCAAAATGCTTTCTGTACCAACACAGATACGGCAAGCAAAGGTCTTGCAGCGGCTCTGTTCGCATCCCTAGCGGCGACAGATTCGGCTATGGCGGCAAATCAGGTATTGGATATGGTAGCCGCGGTGCCGGATAACGATTCCCGTGGATTAGCGCTTCTAGCTCCTCTGGTGCCCGCATTAGGTTGGGTTTTGTTTAATATTTTTCAACCAGGTTTGAATCAATTCAACAAAATGAAAGGGGCTAAATCCATAGCAGCAGGGGTCGGATTGGGCGCTCTTGCCATGCTTGCCCTAAATTCTGATGCACAGGCTGCCCAAGAAGTTGCCCAGATTGCAGAAGGGGATAACAGAGGTTTGCTTCTTCTGGGTATTATTCTTCCGGCCATAGGTTGGGTTTTGTTCAATATTTTACAGCCTGCCTTGAATCAGTTTAACAAAATGAAATCTGCCAAAGGATTGGCCGCTGCAGCTGGATTGGGCGCCTCTGCCGGATTTCTTTCGGCTGTTCCTCAGGCTGATGCTGTTCAAGAAATTGCTAGCATTGCTGAAGGGGATTCTAGAGGCTTGCTCTTGCTTGGCATCATTCTTCCAGCGATTGGATGGGTCTTGTTCAATATCTTCCAGCCTGCTGTCAATCAGATCGACAAAATGCGAGCTTCAAAGTAAAAACTGTTTGATCTTGTATGACAATCATGTATAAATTCCAGAAGACTAATCTAATATTGAATAGCTAATGACCCTCTTGTCCCAAGGCATTTTCGTAATTGTTTGCTGCTTTCTCTTCTTCCTTCCCTGTCTAATTTTCATTTCTAAGACAAAGCACTGAGAAAAGGCAGGGGATCAGCAGAAACAAAACTAGCACGAATGTTTGATACAGCACAAGGGGAGCCATTTTTTTTGCACATATCCATCAAGCAAAACCAGGTATGGACTGTTTTGGCACATAAAACCAGGTGTGGGTATTTTAATTTGGCACAAATTCGCAGCTTCCCAGTCTTTTTCTGCAAAAACTTCCGAAGCTTCTTTACAAGGTGGGGTATTAATTTCTTGGTCTTTTTTTCAAGACTAAGGGGGTTTTCCCATGAACGATCTAAACCTGTTTCAGGCGAGGGTTGCCTCTCGTTGAAACCTAGAGAGGGTTTTTATGGAAACCTAGACTTGGTTCTGTAAAACCACTCTAGGTTTCCATTAAAACCAACCTAGGTTTCCGTTAAACCAATCTAAGTTTCCATTGAAATTACTCTAGGTTTCAACCGTTAAAAACCCACTCTAGGTTTCCAACTTGGATAACCCCATCTAGGTTTCCACAATTAAAAACCCACTCTAGGTTTCCAACTTGGGTAACCCCATCTAGGTTTCCACCGTTAAAAACCCACTCTAGGTTTCA
>JAANSK020298157.1:0-19688 GCA_011763485.2 Isoetes engelmannii
TTTTAATTGCAAAGGAAGATTTAATTCTTCACCTAAATTCACACCAACCTAGATCTAGTGAGAGTTTTGACAAGATCTCGAGTTGCCAGGAGGGTCAACTCGGCAGGCTCGTCACACCTGGCGCCACTATCCAGCGACTCCAGGCGAGAAGCGCCATAGTAAAAGCTCGTGAAAATCACATCGGAACCTGTCGGAATGGCGCCATAGCCAAAGAAGAGAGAGAAAATGAAAATGACGTCGGCGAAAATGAAAAACACGTCCGCAAAAATGACGTGAAAAAATGCCACGTCAACAAAAAAGCTGGCCACGTCGGATGCCACCTCGGAAAAAAGCTCCCCCCTGTTGCTTACGCCAGCCAACCGATGCGTGTCGGAGTTTCCTTCGCGGAAACTTCTCGGCGGTGCGCCACTCGCGGCTCTGCCGCTCGTGGGCGGTGCCGCCGAGAAGTTTCCGCGATCCTCCCCGCGTCGGTTACCTAATACTTGCTTATAGAATACGTATTATAAGAACTTTATAAAAAAAGAGGATACTCTTGAAATCCTTAGAGCACATACTTTAACGTAGAATAGCCTATGCTAACTACGCTAATAAGTATGCTAAAACGTCCTAAACCCTAAACCCCGAATGGCGCTCCGTCTCGTACCCTGGGCTAGTTGGAAAGAATGGGATTGCGTTAGAGCTGCCCTCTTCTCAGCTTCTCCTTCTCGAATAGCTGCAGCTCAGGAGCAGGTATGTCTTTATCTTCAGGGCTGGACATGTTCGTGATTTTTTATTTATCCTCGGTCATTTTGCTCTTTTGTCTTACTTTCACATGAACACTCCGTGATAGATTTCTGTCTGGAAATCTAGAGGGAATGTGCCGGTGGCAGTTGAAATCACAGCGAATCTTTTTGAAAGTCGTCAAAAGGACCCATGTACTTGGTGAGTCATATTCACATGACAGTTCAAAGACAATTGGAAATTCTTTAATGCGTATTGTTAGACCATGTTATACAAAATGCATGCCAAGCTCATGATTTCTAAGTGACTTTGTTTTTGGTGTCTCTAAGAGGATATAACATATTTATTGTTGCAGTGCCAACAATTTGCCAAATTGTTTTTCAGATTACATGCTCCAATCAATGTATGCAACAGCCATCACAAGGCGAGTGGAAGTTGAACTTTTAAGTACCATATAATAAAAATTGAACGACATATCAATGAATTTGTCTTATTGGAATTAAGTTAACACATTGTTGGTCTACAAAATCACTTTTCTACTTGTTTGCTGCAGCAGATTAGTGAATGGTGTCATTGACAGTTTTAAGATGGTTTTAAAACCTTCAGTCATGAGGCGGGCAGAAGCAGCAGGTTTGCCTCGCCTGTTTGTGGATATCCGCCATGGTAAGGCAGCACTCATGTAAGTAGAGAAATACACATGCTTTTATTCAAATGTATTATACCCAAGTATACTGACACAAGTATACTGACACATGACATCTGTGAGCATGCAAAGGAAACGTGCTCATGCTCTTAGGAATATCTGATATGTGAAGGTTCATTGTTAAGAAATGTCCCATGAAAAATTTATATGGACGTAATGATCTAAGAGATTGAATAACACGGATAATGGATCCAATGCAAGTCAGGCATATTAGATTCTGAATTGGGTAACGTAAGCCCTTTCCAATAAGAAATCGCTTCCTTAAATTGACCATCCATTGCGGGGAAAACAAATGCTTTAAACTATGTCATGTAAGGTCTGAATTGAAAGTCTACTTTTTTAGTGTTACTTTAACATGTACATATCATGAACTAAATTCTATGACTTTCATGATGCAAATAATGTTGGTGGAAAACAAGGATTGCCAACACTTGAATGAGGTTTAAGATATGCGGCTTGTTAGATCTGGAATGGGGAGGTACAATAAAGATGCAAGCAATCCTGTTAACAAATGAAAGGAAATGATCTTGTTTTGATGCTTCTATCTTGTTACAGTCATTTTGGGCCTAACAGTTTAATGTGCCTGCTTTCTTCTGTTGACTTCGTTTTCTGGTAATTCAGAGGCATCTCATGGTCAACTTCCTGCATTACATGTCCTTCGGATGGCTGGGAGCCAGGTTGGTTGCCTGATTGATGTATATTGTCTATTACATGATAGACCTAATATTTCCACCATTCTAGGCAATTGAATGGTTGAAATCTCATTATTGGGATCAGCAACGACATGTCTTAGAAAATGTTCATGAAGAGGTCAAGTTAAGGCTCATTGATTACTTCATGCGACATTTTGAACTTATAATACCTTCTGAAGTTCTGAACAAAAATGAGGAAGTAAAGGATACGGATGACTTAGCGATGAAGCATCCAAAATGCAAGACAAAGAACAAGAAAGTGGGAAAGCGTAGGTCTTTTGATTCATTATTCGTTATGTTTATACTTCATCTTGCCAAGCTGACTATGGGTTGTAATGTTCTGCTATTTAACAGTTCATATGTCCGCACAAGCTATTCCAGAAGTTGTGTCTATCTTGCTCGATGATAATTTGTTAGGAGATTCCACTTGGATGGAAATTAGTACAGAGTGCAAATCCATAAAGAGTGACAGTGACCTGCCATCATTATATGAGGACACTTGGAAATCTGTCATACAAGAAGTAAGATTTTCAATGCCGCAGTTAGTACCAATGCTGGTCCTTGGAATTGCCAGAAGGATTGCAGGATTAAGTGCCACTGCTGATGGGGGAGGTCATGCATTTTTGCATGACAATAATACTTGCAGAGGTCACAGTTTGCCGATGGATCATAATCTTTTGATTCGTTGGCTGGCTTGGTTCTTGGATATAGTCTGTTTGGAGGATGAAAAATGTACACAGGCCCATGCGAGTGGTGATGTATATGGAGATCTGCTTCAGGAAGTATTGCCATTTTGTTTGAAAAGTAAGCTGAATGGAGGCTTGCTTTTACAGATTACAGACCTTATTGCTGCTCACAAGGATACACCTTTGACGAAAAGGTCAGCTGCACTTGCATCGTTATATGAGCCATCACTGAAGCAGCTTTCAATGGAAAGCTGCCCGGATAAATGTAGTTATAAGTCTGAATCCTGTCAACCACCAGAAATAGAATCTTTCTCAAATAAGCTCTGCAAGTTAGAGTCAGATTTGATGCATGTAGAAAATCAGCATAGAGATTTATTTGCTAGGAAGGCCAAAGGACTAATGGCCACTGATCAGCAATTTGAGGATTCAGGATCTAAAAAGTGGAAGGTATCATCTACATGGAAGCCATGTGCAATTGGCATGCTTCCCTCTTTTTGCCATAGGCATGGTCTGAGGCCCCCATGGTCGAGTACATGCATGCCTGGCTTATGTACGGAAAGTGCTCCTTCCAAGAACATTGATGAGCTGCATAAGCTGCCTTTGAAACGCAAATCATCAATAATGTTCCTTGATCAAGATGGAGCCAAGCAAAAGAAGGAACAAAAATCACCAGCTTACGTTGAAATTGTGCCTTTTAAGGCCTGTGGACGGGGAGAAATGTTACATGACACGTCCATTAAACGAATTAATGATGCACTTGAAGGGGACCGAAAAAAACTATATGATGCTTTAGTTAAACAAATTGATGATTCAGTAAAACCATTACCTTCAAGTATGCCAACGTCTTTGGAAGGCTGCATCTTTATTAGTGGCATGTTCCAGCAATGTGACCCAGAAATGCTTTCTTCTATTAAGAAAGAAATAAGGGTACTATAGTCATATTAGGGACTGATGGAATTACCAGCGCGGGATTTAGTCCTCGCGCATGACGACATGTCATAATTGTCGTCTGCTGAAATAGTTATCCCCGTGGACAGTGGCGTTAATTGCTAACAACAAAAGGACGAGAAAGCTCCCATGCCATTTCTAAAGGGGAATAAGGCCCAGATTTCGCTAGTGGTAGGTATTTTTGTTTTTGGTGCTAAAATTGCCATGATCTCATGCATGTGTCTGTTTTTTCCATGAGTTTCTTGCATTGCCTGCTTGCTCTTCTTATTGGTTGGCAGAATTACAGGGATAGCTTTTGCTAGTCATGAAAGCTGGAAAAGGCAGTATGTTCTGAATCCTTTCCTATAACCTTTAGCAATCACTTAGTTAGACATTGGTCCAATGCAAACACATATTACAAATGGCAAGGGCAATCAGAACTTGCTGCAGTTTTGTTTACACTTGCTGCACTTTTGTGTTTTATTATATTGTGCTTGTATTATAAGAGCAACACTAGCTATAAACTTGCTGCATTTTTGTGTCTTATTATATTGTACATGTATTATAAGATCCACTTGCTGCACTTGTGGTAGAGCCAATTGTCCCCAATTGACTTGCTGCAAATAGGAAAGGTAATTCTTGCAGCCACTATATATCATTAGATAAAAATGAAGCTGAGTATCTACTCAAAGTTAATATAATTTTACTTAGAGTGAGCTTGCTGTATGTGTTTCTCAGGATAGTTTGGTTATTGGTCATCATCTAGATGTTTGAAAGAGGCAGTAAATTGTTAAGAAATTATTGTCTCTTATAAGGATGAACAAAGGTTGAACTGCAGTATGGAAGATGAGGAGCTTAAGTTAGCAAGGGTTAAAAGGATGAATTGGCTTTCCAGACTAGATATTTAAGGAGTGTAAGCATAGAATCAAATATTTCTTTTGGGCTTCAGAGACTGAGCAGCATCATGCACTGCTGCTTTCCTTCCCAAATGCCAGAGACGTTGCTGAATTAACTGAGAAGCTTTGACTTCATCCAGCATCACTGGTATTCTCTTGAATGTGTTTTCTTAAACATGAGATCCTAATGGCTTCTTTACACCTGTAAAATTATAATATTCCAGTTGACAATTGAACTCCACATTTATTGTCTTTGGCCAATTCTTTCATACATCTTATAACTTACATGTCTATGGCTTTATATATATGCAAGTACTTGTGCAACATCTGATGAGCTGTATGAACGTTTTAATTGGCTTTCAATCGACATTGGAAATAGGGTATATTTTTTCTTCCAGATGTATTTTCTTAGTTCAAGAGCAGGATTTGCAGTTATCCATTTGGACATGCATTGTCATGGGTTTATTTAACAGGTGTTATAGGGGTGCCGTTAATAGTATGGATCTTGGAGCTTTCTGCCAGACCTTGGTAATGGGATTATGGTATTTGCTATACCATCTATTTTCTGTGCACAAGCACAATATTTTGTTTGCATTTACATGAGAAGAGAAGAACCTTTGGATGAAAAAAGCTTTGGATACACATTCTAACCAAAAGAAAAGAAAAAGAAAATCTGTGGCATTAGATATATGGTGGGAAAGCACTCTGCCTAGTTTGGACTATTCATTCTTTCGGTGCTTCTGTTACACAAGTAGTTTTAGCAGTTGAAGGCATTCGTACGCACATTTGATTTCCATGCCACAGTCGTAGACATCTGCATTACACAAGCAATTCATACGCAGTGACTAGGGACTTTCCATTGGATACTTTGCACCCGAAGCAGTTCTAGAGAGGACCTCAGATAACTATTTAGTCAGGTGTTTTGCATCTTTACCAGGTTGATATTTGCATAAGTCTTCTGTTCTTATGATTTGCATTAATCTATTTTTGGTTGCTTATTCTCAGGTTTCTCAGTTTTGACCATATGGTTGTATTCTTTGTGTCGTCTTAGCTTCCTGTTTATTACGTCTGCAACCTTATAAGATCAACTTCTGCACTAGTCCCTGTATATGCGTGCAGAAGTACGCTATGGAGCTCCCTTGCTCTGGAGTCAAACACATAAAAGATCAAGTCCAATGTTCTTCAGACAACAGCAGAAATCCTTGTTACTGCATTCTAATGCCAGAAGTTACCTGTGCTGAATTTATGGAATTCTACATAGCATGCAAGCTTATCATGGTGAGTTGCCTGCTTTGCCTTACAGTGCTATTTAAAGCTTTGCATATGAGGTTCATAACAGTAGCAAAACGAATTTGATGTCCATGCATATTGCATAACATAGTAGATTATGCAGCAATGTCATAATTGATTGTGATGCCAGCCCTTAATTACGATTTCTAGCCCTGCTCATGCAATTGCTTAGGAACTACTTGGTTGTCTCATATCCTCCGTCTTTGTTTGCCACCTTGTTGAGCCAAACAACGTAGCATGCAAATCCAGGATCTGGGCAGTCTTCCTTGACCTGTCAGCTTATGAAATCTGATTATGCCCAACACGGGCAAGGTTCCCTAGAATCTCTTCTTGTTCTTGTGGGTGATGTGTTATCCTATAGGGCATGTCGACAGATGGCTTTCAGTATGCTAATTGCAGATTTTATACTTGTTTATTAGATGTCTAATGGATCATCTAGAGATTAGTAAAGAGATTTTTATTTATGTGTTTTGGTTGTACTTAGTTATATAGGACTTAAAAACATCGCATGTCTCATGATCTTTCTTGCACAAAGCAAGGTCTTGCCTCACCCCATATTCAAAGTTGCAAATGAACTCCACCAATTTTGTGAGAGAGTGGTGAAGCACTGGTTAATTTCATAAAAGTCCAGCATTTCATAAAAAGTTTATTTGTAACATTCTTATTTTCTAGCCATCTATATAGATTTGCATACGTTTGGCGGCCGTTGAAGTTCCAAGGGCAGACTCTTTTCAAAACCGTCTATCCTTGAAGTAAAATTTGCATTCGAATACTAAGTCTATAGTGCCACACTAATTGCCTAGGCCTTTAGAATGAAAAAAAAAAGAACATTTTTTTGTGTCATGCTGCATGGCAGCATCCAGTCAATAAATAATGTGGCTCTGATCAGAAATCGTATGTTTATTACATAAGATTGTGCATGGTTTTCATAAACATAAGATTGTGCATGGTTTTCTTAGTTATTCGTATGGACAACCGTATCTTGCTGATGGTGGCATCGCAGATGCGATTTAGAAAGGGTATTTTGGTTTTCCCTATGGTTTTTGGTTGGCCTGAAGGCCATGTGATGATCTACAGATGTCGCAGACAGCCGAGTATGCCAAATCCGGCTAGGCAGAGGGCGTTGTGCTTGAGAAGCCGGCACTGTTGGAGCCAGACAGCCGAGAGGCGCTGTGCTTGAGAAGCCGGCACTGTTGGAGCGTTTGTATAGATTTTCTCCATCGCGCTCTAAAATCTGCAACGGCGCTGCTGGGCTGATGGCTTCTGCTGCCTCTTGAGCTTGTTTGGTTTTTGAATCGGGCAGTTGTGTGCAGACGCCGCCATAGCCACATAGGCTGTGCATGGCATGGCAATGTGCAAATTAGGGAGCAAATGTGCCATTAGGGAGGAATGCACGAAGGATAGCTGCTATTAAAGGCAAGACGTCGTGACAGCGATGGTGCAAGAAGCCTCTTTCTCTATATGTTATCAGATGTTGCAGATGCTATGCGGCAGACGCAACGCAACCTTCTTATTCTTTTTTGTCTCTGCTTTCATTTCTGTGTTGGGTCTTGAGTTATCCGTTTTGCTTGTTCATTCGCATGTGTGTTGCTTTTGTTTCTCGGTTTATCGACTTCCTCTTCCTCTGCTTTACACAGTAATCTGTGGTAACGATGGGGTTCAACTCCCCGGGCTTGGTTGTCAAGGGCCGGCATTGTTGCACGATGGTACAGGGTCTTGCAAGGAAAATGAAATAGAGATGCTTTGTTTCTTTTGCTCTGTCTTTTATTTGTTTGTGTTGTGTTTTTCTTGCTCTCTTTTGTGGTGTTCTGTATTGTTTCAGGTGAGCTAAGGGCATTGGATTATTGTTGGGATTCGATTCCCCAAGGTGAGCTAAGGGCATTGGATTATTGTTGGGTTCGATTCCCCAAGCCTTGCTCTGTTGCAAGCCTGAGCTGTATGAGACATTGGGTAATCTGTGTTGTTGTACTGTAGAGATACAAAGCTGTATCAGACATTGGGTAATCTGTGTTGTTGTACTGTAGAGATACAGGAATGCTTGCATACAATCTTAACCAGTGGTCTATGTTTTTTAGGGCCCTTTAAAAGCGGGCCAACTGGGGTTAATTTGACCCACAAAGACTTCACAAGGGCGGCCAAGATCTATGCAGAGGGAATATCCCTGGAATTCTGCCACAATCCAAAGGCCAATAAAAATAATACACCCATGAAGCAATAATAATACACCCATGACCCATACATATAATGTGCCCCCGATCAAAATTGGTATGTTTGTTACATAAGGTTTTGGATGGTGATTTGTGTGTATTCGTATATTGCACCGTATTTTGGTGACGGTAGCAACCCAGAACCGGAAAGGGTATTCTTTTGGTGTTTGTGTTTGGGCATCGTCTTCTGGTGGGGCGGAGGGCATGTGCTCCGCTCCACTTGTCGTTAGCATTGTGGGATGCCAAACTCGGCATCCTTTCTCCTGTTTTGCTGGAGAAGGAGAAGGCCAGTTCTTCTGGAGCGGAGGTATGTCGTTTTTAAGTAGGGTTGCTCCAGACAGGCTGTTCGAGGCCCTCGAAGTGAGGCTTGGCTTTTGAATCGGGTAGCAACACAGCCTCTGCTCGGCATAGCTGCCATAGCTAGCTTTTTAACTGTAGGGTTTAGGAGATGTTTGGTCAGGAGCACAGGAGTTAATTGGCCAGAAATTTTTGCATTGGCTGCCATCGCCACAGAGCTAGAAATCTGGCCAGAAATTTTTGCAGTTGAATCGGGCCAGAGTATTTTGTAGTGGCTGCCATAGCTACGGAGCTAGCTCCAATCTTGTGCAGGTCGTTCTGCTTGTTCTCGCATGCTTCCTCTGCTTCATATTGTGCATTCTAGCTTGATTTGATGCTGCAGTGTCGTGGCAGGGGCAGTGGCAGGGGCATTCAAGCAAGGCAGTGTGAAGGCTCCAGTAAATGTTTCTTGCATGAATTGAAGCAGATGTCCATTTAATGCCATTGCTATCAGATCTTTTTTAATATGGCATCCTTTGAAGGTGAAATTCTTGATGGCTAGACAGTAGATAACCTATATGTTTAATCTCGGATTTGTTGCCCTTACTCCGTTTATTGATCTCCTTTCTTGAGGTGGAACTCCTGGGCTCTGCCCAGTTTTTTGCCTTTGTTTTCTTGGATGCTCAGGCTTGCCATGGGCATTGGTATTTGCCTTTGTTTTCTTGGATGCTCAGGTTTGCCATGGGCACTGGTGTGTGGTCTCGGGTTCGATTCCCCCATGCTCAATTTCCTCCTGTTTGTGGGTCGTGTGATATTCGTGTATCAATATTTGTAGTGATCTAAGTTGTGCGCATGATACTCTTCCTAGTACATGCACTGTATTTGGATAAATTGGCTCAATGGCACAATGGGGGGTCAAATTGACCCCACATTGACTTCGAATGGGTGGACGAGATCTGTGCTTCTGGCACATCCTCTAGTTGATGCCTTCATCTGAGGGCCACAAAAAATCCCTAGACACCCCAGATGATAATACACATACGTTGGGAGCATTTTAAAGTACGTTGTTCATGTCAGCTACATTCGAGCTAATTATTTTTATTGTTCATATCAACTACTTTGGAGCTAATTATCAATATTGTTGGATTAAAAGAAGTCATTTTCATGCTACATTATCAATCCTGGTTAGTTATCTGATGCGAGGCGGTACATTGTTCTTTGATAGCATATGTAGTGTGATTGAAGGACCCTATCATAAGTTCACAAATGTTCAAAAAAAGGAAAGAGAGAGCGCATGAAGAGGTAGTAAATTTGGAATCGTAATGCCCATAATTACAAATTACTGAATAAAACACTTTGATGATGCAGTATAAATGGAAATTCAACCTTTATATGCCTTTATTTCATTGAATAGAACACTTTAATGATGCAGTATGTATTAAAATGGAAATTCAATCTTCATATATCATACGCCTTTATTCTAGGGTAAAAGCATGGTACACTATATCATCTAAAGTACAATTCTAGTAGTAGCACTAGCATTTCTAGGCGAAACAGTAGTAATGGTTTGTGCAACAGAAGACATGCCTTGTGCAACATTGGCATTTTTTTTTTTGAAGGACGAAAGCAAAAAGTTTATTAATCAGTTATAAACATTACAGAATGTACATGTCTCATCTAGTTGTGTAAGCACAAGAAGAAGCCACAAGATCAAGAGCCTGAGGCACAATATACTTACTTCAGAATATGAGACTGATGATAAGAACCAATTTGAAGGTATTGAATCCAAATATGATCCCTCACTTCTGGGTCAAGTGAGGCACACTTACAAGCCATCAGTATCTTAGCCTAGGCCACAACAATAACATCGCGAGCAGATGAGTAGGTGCCATGAAAAATATGTCGTCTGCGATGCTCCCGTATTGATCAGAGGAGTCAACCAGAACCAAAATAGAATGCTCTCTCTTGAACTGGAGGCCACGCATTGGGGTAAGAGGTCAAGAGGACGCATTGACAATCCAATGCGCTGTTAAATAAACCTTATAACTAGGACCACGCCGGCTGAACTTCTGGACAAGAGAAAAGACAATGCTCAAGAGTTTTCACGTCTGAAAGGCAGAGTGGGCATATTGCAGATATGCAAGGATAATAGCGATGTTTGAAGGCGTTAACATGCAGGCACCTATGAATAATCTGCCACTAATGTATAGACATTTTAGTCCAAATTGTGTTGTGGAATCTGCCACTCATTTGGCAATAGGAAGGGTTGTGGTGCTAAGAGGAGGCGATATAATGAGCTGACAAAGTGCTTGCCTATGTGCATATTTTCGTAACAGACCCAAGGCATCCTTTCTGTAACACCAACCTCCACCCTAAGAGGCAAAATTTTTGCGGCCGTCTCCCATAAAGACAGATCCCAACGGGAGTAGAAATTTTGCCTGGAATTCAGACCAAGACAATAGACGACCGCCTTCATACCATGCTTGGATAGAGACGACACCTGCAAGGATCCATCGTATCTGTGTAAGGGGATGAACTGATGCAACCAATAAAGCTACTGAGAGGTCTGGCAGCAATGGTTCCCACCAACATGGAATCTCTAGTAGGGCATGGATGGATAGATAGATATAGTTTTTTATGTGCACGAGAATACAATCATATTCTGAGATGGTACATGCAAAGGGGCAGAAGCCCAAAACAAAGCTCGGGGTCTATCTCCCATAAAAGACCAAACATAATCACAATACATCATACATATATAAACAAAGGTATAGAACTATATCTATACAATCAGCCAAGTCTTCTGGGCCCAGGTGTCCCAAACAATAGCTATGCCGGCTCTATGGGCTGCCCATTGTGATCTTGTTTCCTTGACTTTACATGGTTCCTGTGTCATCTACACAGTTGCACTGGAGAGAGGTCTTCTTGTACAGAATGAACAATATTCTTAAAATGGCTCCCCCGCTTCAAAATATGCAATCTGTCTGGTGCTGTATGAAAATGGACAAGGATGTGACGAGGTCGGTCAGGTCGACGAGCTCCTACCCGGCTTGTCGTAACGACACCAGAACTTGGTACATGCATTACATCCGTAAAGAAGTGCTCAGTCTCCTCAATATCTGAGCGACCACTTATTTGAGGCGCACCTGCTAGACGCAAATTCAGATTCCTATCCTCAATCTCCTTTTTTACTTGTTGTTTTTCTGGCCGCTGCATGGTATCATGGCTTGCACCCTGCATATTACATCTGAAATGATCTACGATTCTACCACCGACCCTACGAAACAAAGTAGCTCATTTGTTTGCACTATGGCATCCACCCTAATTGTTCCAACAGTTACAAAAAATGGCTGTGAATTAAATCCTCTCAAAATAGTGGAGTAAAACATAGCGATTATCCGATATAGAACTTATCCCTCTACAAGGATTGACGTACCGCTAATTATAAACTTGATGTACATCCAGAAGCATGGTCTTATCTGCAGGTAACAATTGATCAAGAACTTCCAGTTGGTGTAGAGTCAACTCATCTATTAGCTCACGCATGCCTGGCACTGCTTTAAACTGCTCCACCTGTGCTTCGATGCTAAGGGGCTAGGCGTCCCCGTCAGATCTATTATTATTAGTATGGCACCTTGTCATATTTATATGCTGGTCTATGAATTACCCGTTTTATTCATGGCTGCCTCGTCTTGATTGTTCAGTTGTTGAAAGTCGATGCTGCCAAAAACCCACAAACCCCAACAAACCTCTTCGTGAGAATCAGACTGTTGCTGCAACCTCAATCTCGTGGCATCATGTGACCACGCTGGCATGAAGTACTTGGCTAGATTCTGATTGATTGCAGATACAAATTTCTAGCCCGGTCACCCCAATCCAGATCGCAATTCTATAGTTGTGTTGGTATCAGTAGCCGGCCAAATCCTGTCGCTGGTGTTGGTTGCTATAACAAAAACACAAACGGGAAAGAGACAATACCATCTGAACGCCTCTATGTCCTTGTAATAAGGAAGGATACGATCGAAAAAGGAGAAGCCAACATCCCATGAAAGGACTACATCCCATGATGCCAACAATCCATGTAGAAAAGGAGAAGCATTTGGAAAAGGCTGCAAAGGATGAAATAATGCCCATGGTAGAACTGGTTTGACTGCCTTTTTGCTTAGAGGGATACAGTGACGAAGAGACTACATAAGAAGGCGTAGACCAGGAGAGTCATCTTCACCATTCAAGAGCCTCCAAATGAATTTTGAGATGAGGACTTTGCGATGCAGTAAGAAGTCCATCATACCCAGATCACCTGCCCGTTTTGGAAGGATGCATTTAAACCAAGTCACCTTAACCACAATTGGTACCAGCCCATATAAAGTTCCAGACTATTGCAATGTGCTCATGTACTTTGACTTGTAGGGCTAGCAGTAAGAATACCATATAGACATGGGTACTACTGAGGACTGACTTGGCCACTATAATGCGACCAACAAGAAACAATTTCGCGGTGGACTGCCAAAATAAGTGTTTCTCCAAGCCCTTAATAATTTCTTCCCATGCAGCTCCAACACCAACATGAATGCCAGTTGGAATCCCTAGCATATGGTGGCCTATCAACGAGCAAGTAATTTCTATGGATAAGCATGAACTCATGTTGAAGTCGGAGTATCCAATGTCCATAGGGCTGTACACTTCTGCCACCCCACAAGCACACCAGAAGCCAATAAAATGTATCCAAGAGCAATTTGGCAGCTTCTAGGTTCTTAGCATTAGCGACCAGAAAAAGGAACGTGTCATCTCCATATTGATTATAAACTTCCTGTGTGCCATCCTCCTTCATGAGACCGTGGAGAAGCCCCTCTATTGTTGCAACAGTAAATAGCTATGACAAGACCTCAGCGACAATTGTTAAGAAAGGTGGTGCTAAGGGGCATCCTTGGCAAATACCATGACCAAGTGGAAAAACCTCTGATGACTCACCATGGAACAGAACAGTTGCCAGAGCAGAGACATGTAGCTTCATGACGCCTGACGTGAACTGCTACCCAAATCTCAATCTGAGCATACATAGATGCATCAACACCCAGCTTACTCTGTCATATGCCTTCGCAAAATCAAGCTTGAGATACACAACAAGAAGGTTCCGGCGAATAGATTCCCTCGTAAGCAGTAGCTACAATATTCAGAACACATCTTTTTGGAAGAAAGCCTGATTGAGTTGTAGAGATGGACTCAGCCAAGATTCCCTTCACCCGTTCTGCAAAAGCCTTGGCAAAGACCTTATACACAGATGACAAGAAGATAATTGGTCGCCAGTCTAAAATAGTCTGGGGATCCTTGACCTTGGGGATGAGTGAGATGGCACCTGTGTTCAGAATTCTATCCAAAGTAGTAGACCGACGAAAATCACAAAAATCATCATACACATGTCTCCAACAATTCCCAATATTTTTGAAAGAACTCTTTTGGCATACCATCCAACTCTGGGCACACGCCTTTTCTTGTGTTCAAAGACTGCCAGACCTAAATCATTAGCCATATAGCCGCCTCTTCATAAATGATAGGGAAAATTCTAGAGAAAACTGCATCCCACATTTTTTATTGGAAGGGACGATGCCTCTCAGCAAAAAAGGTCTGGAAATGATTGTGTAGGTGTTGCTTGAGCTCTATCGGTTCCACGAGCACCGAGCCATCTGGCAGTCTCAATAAAGACATGGTTGACGTCATGCGACGCCTCTTAGCTGCACGAAAGAACGTGTACAACAGTCTCCATCATAAAACCCTCGGAGATTTCATGTAGTTTAAGATGTGTGTACCATGTGCGTTAATTGGGGTGGGTTTTTTGGACTTAAATCGTATGTATACATACAGAATTATGGGGTTTTTAAAGGGTAAACTACTGTAATATGGATACGACAAGGGGTTTTTTGAACCGTGGATAAATTTAAATTTCATCCTTAGGTTGTTTAAGAGTAAACAACATCCTTAAGAGAACCTTGGTTAAATGTCATCTCACCCAATGCCCTCATATGTGTTGCACAAATTTTCCAAGAATCATAACCATTCAGTTAGGATGCGTCTGTTCAATCTTATATATATGTCAAAGCAACTCCAATCTATCTATATAGCTCATCTTTTGTTCTCATTCTTCTTTATATTTCTATAATTAGACACAGTAAGGAGACCCAGGACATAGTCTGGAATTTGAGGCTCTGGAGTAAAAAGACCACAGCAGAGATAATAGACAGGCAGTTGACCTGTGAGATATTATACGAAAAATATTTTTGAGGCAGCTGCATCCAATTAGAGAACCACTGCCCTTGTTACCAAATAAAATCTGCAGGAGGAAGAGAATGAGGGTGACACATCCAAGTCTTAATCAGCCAAATCAGATTCATGCCGTTGCGAACCTGCATAGATATAATGAGCCGCTCACTTTTAGTGATAAGGCTGTAACTTACAATAAGTTTCTTCAACACATTTAACACATCCAAGATCACAACTGCATGACGGATTACTGAAAAAGATGGCTTACTTATACATGCCTCAGACTAATGCTGTCTGGTATGGAGGCTTGGTAGCACTGACAGTCACTTTTATGACCTTGAAAGCAAGCGACTAGGAAATTGTCCTTGTTCTCCTCTCCTTGATGGACCAGTCACAAATTCTCATTTCATGCTCTACCTTGAAACATTCCCATTCGTGACACCCTAACAACCAATAATATATGGATCCACTTTCATGGTACTTTCAACAGTTACCCCAACCACCACCACCTGGTGTCAAGATCTGAAGAACTTCACCTGGCTCGACATGAATTGTATTTTTTCCACCTAGATAAATCTTGCGCCCATCTTTTCTTATAAGGAAGTTCTGTCCTCGGGCACCATCTTTCCCTCCTGCAAGGCCTCGTGGAGCATGAACTCTCCTCTCAGAGAGAATGCTCACAGTAACTGCTTTACGAAATTCTATTTCACGGAAAATACCATCTCCACCCTTGAACTTGCCAGCCCCCCCACTGTTAGCACGCAATCCAAATGTATGTAGCAATACTGGGTATCGTTGTTCAAATATTTCAGCATCAGTCATGCGTGTATTTGTCATATGACATTGCACTCCGCTTGTCCCATTCCAGTATGGGCCTGCACCACTGCCCCCACCAATGGTCTCATAGTAACCAAATGAATTATCCCCAAATGTCAAATTGTTCATGCATCCTTGAGAACATGCACATGCTTGGAACGCAGTGAAAACAACATCCGTTACTCGCTGAGAGGTCAGCACATTGCCACCTACAACCGCTGCTTTGTCACTTGGGGATAAGAAGCAACCCTTTGGAATGTATATTGAAACAGGTGCCAAGCAACCTTGATTCAGGGGTATGTCTACATCAACCATACATCTCAGACAATATATAACTGCTGCAGCTGTAACCGCCTCCGGTGCATTCCAGTTTCCCAATACCTCTGGGGTTGTACCTTCAAAATCAAATGTTGCATTTCCTTGATGGCCATCAATAGTAAGCTTTAGGTGGATAGCAGATCCATCGTCCATGTAGTCCTCTGCTTCCAGAACCACTTTATGTCGAGTGACCTGCAATTGTTAACAGAACAAAGACAACTTGAGACCACCTTGTAAGTCTAAAGAGAATAGGAAATTCTAAACAAATTAATCATATCATGTAAATGCAATCGCAGGCCATCTTTCAATATTAAATTACCTGTTCCCCTGGCGCTTGTTGAACTGTTGAATTCTTTGCAGAACGAGCAGCTACATACTTCAGCATTTCACGTACTGCAGCCTCAGCATTTTTCTGCACGTGAATCATGTATGCCTGCACAACACTCAATCCATACTCTTCAATTAGCTCCCGAATAAGAATTATGCCACGCTGGTTGGCTGCCACCTGTGCTCTTAAATCAGATAAATTATCTTCTATCCTTCTGGTTCCTGGGATTACCCTTCCCTCAGCGTCATGAACTTCTGTTTTCAGTATTTTCACAATTTCCTCCTCTTGGAATACCCCAGCGTCCACTAACTTAAATGTCTTAATAGCTGCACCTTCCTCCCATATTGCTTTTGAAAATGGAGGCATGCTGCCTGGTGTAATACCACCTATTTCAGCATGGTGGCCCCTACTAGCCACAAAAAAAATGATACTGCCATCTCTAAAGACTGGGGTAATGACTGTTATGTCAGGAAGATGACTTCCACCTGCGGCTGGATGGTTCGTTACAAGGACATCCCCATCCTGAAGGTTATTTTGCCAGTACTTGAGCTGCCATTGGACAGTGGTCGACATTGCTCCAAGGTGCACTGGCACATGGGGGGCATTAGCCACAAGGCCGCCATCTGGACTAAATAATGCGCAAGAGAAGTCCAATCTCTCTTTGATATTTGTAGATATAGAAGTCCGTTGAAGAGTACGACCCATTTGTTCAGCAATGCCCATGAACCTGTTATTAAAAATAGATAGTTGAATCACATCTGCTTTAATATCTTCTACTTGAGCTAAAACTGCCGACTTTGACTTCGGAGAGTCCACTTCAATTTTAATGTTGCCATACATGGTGATTACTGCATTGCAATTTGGTTCCACTATAACTGTACTATTGCCATTCATTATGATAGCTGGTCCAATGATCCTATGGCCATTCGCAAGTTTCTCAAGCAAATAAACAGGTGTTTCATGCCAACCAGTTCCAAAATACACATGATGATGTCTTTTTTCTCTAACTGGCTCGCCTTTTGCTGTCTCTAAGATTACTGGCTTCAAAATATTGGTAAGTCCAGTAGCACGTACTCTAACATCACTAATAAGAATGTTTCTTTTCTGGAGTTCAAAACCATACTCCCTCCTGAATTGCTTAGCAAACTCTGTTGCATAATCACCTTCGCCCTTTGGGGCAGAAACCATGATACCAGTGTCGGTACCTTCATAACGCAAATTCAGAAGCACCTCAGTGAGTATTTCCTCGTCTTTAAACTTTTGAAGTTTGAGCTGCTTTTTGACATGCAACGAAAGAGCCTCTGCTCGTTTGTTGATTTCAGAAAGAACATTTGGACCATAAACTGCTGCATATGGCTCCTGTGCTTCTTCCACTATATCTGCCAATCCCATTCCATATGCACTCAGGATTCCACAATACTTATGAACAATAACTTCATGAATGCCAAGAGCCCTGGCAATTGCGCATGCATGCTGGGGACCTGCCCCGCCAAAACATGCCAACGTGTGTTGACTGGTTTCATACCCTTTCATCTCTGTCAACTGACGGATTGGCCTGCACATTGCCTCATTAGCAACATCTAAGAATCCCAATGCTACCTCCTCGATAGTCATGTCTTTGGATGATGGATCTTGCTCCCTCCTATGGAGATTGATAGTTTTAGCAAACATGCTGAATGCCTTATTGGCAGCATGTAAATCAAGTGGCTCATTTTCTTCAGGTCCAAATATAGAAGGGAAATAATCTGGGACAATACGACCTAAAACCAAGTTTGCATCTGTGACAGCCAGCTCTCCTCCTTTCCTGTAACATACGGGTCCTGGATGCGCACCAACAGACTCAGGCCCAACTTTGAAAACGCCAACAAGAAACTTAAGCTTGGAACCACCACCAGCAGCAACTGTGTTAATATCTAGTTGAGGAGCCTGAATTATTACGCCTGCCGTTTGAGTTTCTAGAACCTGCTCATAACTACCAGCATACCGACTAACATCTGTAGATGTTCCACCCATATCAAAGCCAATCAGGGGCTGCGTTGTCTCCAACCTAAATGTAGTCCGAGCATAGCCTACCACTCCTCCTGCAGGACCTGACAGAATAGCCTTGTGTCCTGAGAATTTACTTTCTGGAGTAAGGCCTCCATCAGATTGCATGAATGACACAGTAACCTTATCCAGTCCCTCATCAAAGCCTGAAAGAAAACCAGATAGATACTCCTTGATCACCGGAGTCAAATAAGCATCTACTGTGGCAGTGAGGCCTCTAGGCACAGCACGTACCATTGGCACAAGAGCTGAAGATAAAGAAACCTGCTTAAAACCTAACTCATTTGCAAGCCTTGCAACTGCCTGTTCATGTTGAGGAAATATATATGAATGTAAAAACACAACAGCTAGGCTTTTAATTCCTTTCTTTAGAAGCCCCACCAGTTTGGGCTTGAGCTCTTCTTCATCCAAGGGTTGAATGATCTGCAAAAGCTCCCCAGACACACCTTTTATAGTGTTGGCTTCAGCACATGTATCGTCTAGGGCGAAATGAACCCTCTCATTGACCTCAATGACCTCTTCATACAAAGGAGCGGGCATCGCCACTGTAAGATCAAATATTTTGGGCCTAGCTTGGTTGCCTATGCTTAAGAGGTCCTTAAATCCCTTGGTTACGCAGATTGCAGTCCTTTCTCCTTTTCTCTCTAACAATGCATTGGTTGCCACAGTTGTGCCCATGCGAATCCAATCTATGTATTTGGTAGGTAATTTCTGGGATCTGCTGATTTTGTCCCCTGTAATTTCTTCTAGAATTCTCCTGATACCTTCCCTTGGAGCATCCTCATAGTTGCTTGGATCAACAGACAAAAGCTTAAGAACCCGAAAACGAGGTTCACCTGGTACTTCAGCATAAATATCAGTGAACGTGCCCCCTCTGTCTATGCAGAACCTGAACTGTCTATGATCTCTATCCTCAGAATCCATGCTTAGGCTTGAAATTGGAAAAACAAACCTTATTTACAGGAACAGAAATTGGAATAAGAAATCCAATATACAGATGGGAAAAAGCAAGCAACAAAGATGCTCACTTCTTACTGATGTGGTTCATGCATATCCAAGCATTCAGCATGAGAGACTAATTCAAGAATATCTTGAAGCAAAGAAAAATTGCATCACTAACCGGGAAAAGAGGAGGAGATGTCGAAGCAACTGTGTTTGATTGCTCAAGGACACTTGTTGCTCAATGGAGATCGGATGAGGAGATAACGGGCCCTATCAAGCGCATTATCTTATTATCTTATACTTCAGATCGATCACATGCACGGAACCTCATCTGATGACTGCGCAGTTTTGACAGAAAAAGATGCCAAAGAACTGTTATTAATTCTTTACTCTTATCATACTGCAATTTAATTTCTCGTTGGTACCTAGGCTAGGGTATGGTCTCCATGTCTCGCGCACATAAGAGGCCAAAATGTATAAAATTGTCAAAACATGTCCAATTTGCCCGGCCAAAGTGTCTCTGGATACCTAATGTTGTACCTAATGCAATGGAAAAAAAACTGCCTTGAAAAAATTGCGTGTC
>JAANSK020298158.1:0-10150 GCA_011763485.2 Isoetes engelmannii
GTACGTTGTTGTACCATAAAAATAAGTTGTGTGTGCCAGAATCCTCAGGAGTAAGGAAGCTCATTCTCCATGACACTTACAACAATCCTATTGCCGGCCACTCAGGGTTCATGAAGACGTATTTTAAGATACGCAACAGTTACTTTTAGCGGGCATGAAGAAGCAGATTGCTAGTTATATTAAGTAGTGTCAGTTGTGTCAACAGACAAAGGCGGAACAGTTGCGTGTTCCTGGACTTTTGGAGCCGCTTGATGTCCCAAATGCTAAATGAGAAGTAATTACAATGGATTTCATTGTTGGTTTGCCTAGAACATTGAGAGACCATGATGCCCTCATGGTAGTTGTGGATAAACTCTCTAAAATGGCGCATTCCTTGCCATGTAGAACTACATATATCGCCTTGGACATGACATTGTTGTTCACTAAGGAGATATTCCAGTTAAATGGTATGCCCAGAGTCATTGTTTCCGACCGGGATCCTAAGTTTGTTAATGCTTTTTCGATAGACTTCTTTAATACCATCCAAACTAAACTTGCAATGAGTACTTCTTACCATCCGCAAACTGATGGCCAGATGGAACGTACTAATCATATCATTGAGGATATGTTGAGGAATTATGTTTGGAATAAGCAGTCCAAGTGGGCAGATTACATCCATTTAGTGGAATTTGCATATAATAGCACTAAACAAGAATCCTCTCGTATGTCTTCTTTTATGATCAATTATGGATATCAATGCCTTACTCCGGATACGTGGTTCAATCCAGTTTCTAAGGTGGAGGTATCTCAACAGTTGTTAACGGATATGCAGGCCCTTGTAGAGGAAGTTCGAGCTCACCTGTTGGCTGCTAGAAGTCGCCAAAAGAGTCTTGCAGATAAGCATATGACCCATTGGGAATTCCAAGTCGGTGAGTCCGTGTGGCTAAAGATTAAGGTCAAGCAAGTTAAACTAAAGATTGGGAATTGTAAGAAACTGGCACCCCGATGGGCGGGACCTTTTGAGATTATTCAGCGTGTGGGCACTCAGGCTTACAAACTTAACCTTCCGGCTCATCTGAAGGTTCACAAGGTTTTCCATGTTAGTCTGCTAAAGCAACATACCCCAGATCCAGATCATATTTTGGACACTCCTACCTTGTTGGAAATGACTGAGGAGCAGTTAGAGATTGTGCATGAAGCATTGTTGGATCGGGCCTATAAGCAGACTAGACGAAGTCAGACCCTACAGTTTTTGGTTAAGTGGAAACACTTACCAGCAGAGGATGCCACTTGGGTGTTGGAAATGGATCTCAATAAAAACTACCCCGACTTTATGAAAGAGTGCCAGGGCCATACTCTCAATGATGCCATTGTCTCCGGCTTCGAAGGTACTCGTGCCAGCTATAGTGTCGAGGGCGTCTGCATGCATTCAGCATGGAATGTCTGCAACCGCCTTCGTGTAGCTTAAAAGTCGGGCAAGTAGCCGTGTGCGATGATGGGACTGAGACGTCCATGTTTCCTAGCCCAGGGCTTAATGCCTTTGTAGGCATATACGTTTATAGCATAGGCATAGGCACATGCTAGGTTAGAACTGCATATTAAATGCATGATTAGGTTAATACTTTAAGGGGGTGGTCCCTTCAACCACAACTTTTCAATACTAATGCTAATAACCATTCTGCAGGCGCTGAGCAGTAGGTTGTCCCTGCAGGTGTGGTTCGAGGCTTCTGAAGACCTCTTTTCTTTTGTGTTTTGTGATCTTTTATGTCTTGTGTGAAAATGGCTACGGCCAAGAACTATGATCAGTGTGATCTTTGATCATCTGTGTGATGAGATATTATGTGATTTGCTGGTTTATAAATAAAGTTTCTATTACCTACCTAGTGCTGAGGACAACATTATTTTTAAGGAGGGGAGGATGTGACATTCCACGTATTTATACGAGTATAAATACATGCCACGTCACCAATGATTATGTATTTACTAATCATTGTCTAACTGAGGGGCGCCTATAACTAATAAATAAGCCTAATTAGATATGCTAAGGTGACACATTATTAATTAAGTGATTAATCAATTAATAAACATGTTAATTATAACTAATTAGGGGCTTAATCCAAATTAGCAATCCACCTGTCAGATCCTATTGGCTAGGAAGTACCTGATAATTTGGGCTATGATCAAGTGGATTGGGCTGCCACTTGATGCCTTAATCGAGTAGGAGCAGCAAGCAGGCCCCTACAGCACCCTCAAGCAGCTCCCTTGTGGGCCCAAGACAGCTGACCCAGTACCTGCTCGAAGATGAGTCGTCTAAACGGATCTAGCGAGGATACGGGTTAGTAGAGTAGCTTAGTGGTGTCTCTTTGATTAGACTGACCCTACTTTGAGTTAGATGAATGATTTAAGCTTATGATTGATGTTGGATGATGGATGATTAGGTAGTTTCAAGTTTGCCTTGTAGGTTAAGGGTTAAGGAAGGGCAGAGACCTGAATGAGCTTCTAGATTGATAGTAGGATGCTCCTAGGATTAGACCCCCTTAAATCCTAGTACTTGCAGCCTGTGCATAGGACCCACGAGGCTGTAGATGTTATACCGTGGTTGAGCACCATACAAGGGACTTGGTGGTGAAGTGGTACGGGTTCCAGCCTGGACTGGCCCCTGTTTTAGTGTGTTTAGGCTTATAGTCGGTCACTTCGTGTGGGCCGGGTATGGGGTCTGACACCCCCTGGGTCAGTAATTACATCTTGGGATGAGTTATTGGGCTCGATAGGTGTGAGTCGACCCTGGGGTGGCTCGACCTATGGATTTTGGGGGGTTAAGTCGGGTACGGGTGTGGTATGCCGGAGGGGTGGTGTGCTCTCCTCCGGAATGAAATCCCACTTATATAGTTCTTACCACCTGCCTTGCTGGCATTTGATGTTGCCATGGTTAAATCCAGCACGTCACATCTTTATCTGAGATATATCTCCATTAAGGCGAGATCTTACGAAATTTTTGTACTTAGCCGCAAATCTTTTGTAAGATTATTCTCTCCACTGTTAGTTCGCAATAACTTTCTCCTCGAGTTACCGTTCTTAATTACACTTGTAGTAATTCGTTCATGGCAGTTTTCTTCATCATTAAGTCTACACTATAGACGTGGAGCATATCTCACCATCCAGCTCTCATATTCCTTAGAAATGATTCTTTGCGATTTCGCTAAGGCATGCAATCTTGAACATCTTACCTAGGATTCCGACATCTGGCATATTCAACAACCATGATTTCTTCTCCCTTTGGTCTATAAGAAGGCTTTTGTAAACAGACGCAAACCCTACCATCTTTATTGATTTTCCTCTTCGAATTATTCTACCCTTTCTGCTCCAGCGCCACAGTTCCCTATCATGGCTTTGTCATCTTGCTTCACCACTTTCACAGATGCTCTCTCACATGCTGTAGCTTTTGCTTCTCTTCATTTCTCCAGAGCCTCCACTATGACTCTTTCGGCACAAGATCAAACCGTCGTCAACAATGTTGGTCTTCACAATTTTGCTAAGGCAAAATTGCCTATACCAAATCTGGCATAGCTCTCACAGTTCGTGGCCCATCTAATTCGGGTTGAAGGAGGTTATCAAACATTTGTTGATGGGAAACCAATTCCTCTCACACACGATCTTCTTGTATAAGTACTCGAGCTTCCTCAGCATCATGTTGTCGATACAACATATCTTCCCAAGTATGATGTTACCATCTATGGTGTTTCTTCGTATACGGCCACTGAGGTTAGGCTCACCACTTTTGCCAAGCCCTATGATTCTTTTGTCAAGTTTCTTTGGTGCCAGTTGTATGGGCACCCCATCAAGAACACCCAACTCAACAAGTACACGGATATGATTGCTATTCATTCCAATTCCCACATTGATTGGACCCAGCTCTTTTTTCAACGTCTTCTCGAGGAAGTAGAATGATTGAGAAAAGTACCCAACTCTAGCACTGGGTCCAATTTGGTTCCCATCTTAAGGCCATTGTTGATCATTTTGTTCCGGTTCCTACTGCAAGCCAGTTTTCTACACGCCTGTCCGGCTCGAGGACAAGGGATACTGAAATCAGTCCCGTCAAAGATCTTCGGCGAAAAACATTTTGGAAAGAAGTCACTTCTCAGGACCAGGAACAAACTTCTAGACCTAGTCCTGCAATTATCAATGTTTCAGATACCACTTCTCCACATCGCCCTCCATCTAATCCTATTGCTCACTCACGAGCTTCTATTCCTCACGGGAACCCCAACGTGCTCCACCTATACCTCCTCGTGGTATTTTGTATGAATATGAACAGAATGTGGAAAGCTCTTTTAATCAGTTGAGGGAATATCAAAATAAGCTAATGGATTCTGTTAAAGATCACTTGGATGTTGGCGACAATTTGATCCGTGATTTGCAGACAACAAATACCAAGGTCACTCAACTAGAAGATCGCTTGCAGCACCAACATGGACTTCTCTTGAGCACATATGAAGAATTGTGTATTGCAAATGATGCTAAGGCACAGTCCGATACTCCTCACGCTTCCCTACAAGCAGAGCTAGATAGTCTTAAGACTCGACTGGTGGAATAAAGTAAAGCTTTGGAAGATGCTCAATCCTTGTATCAAGGCCAGTAGGCTGAGTATGCAACTCTGAGACACGCTAATGATCAATATCATGTGCGCACCCCCATTTGGAAACACAGTTAGCTGATGTCCACAATTAGGTTCAGACCCTTAAAAAACAGCTTCAGGAGATGCAGAAACATAAAATTGTTGATGATGCAGAATTTGCTAGTCTGAAGTTCACTTTCTCCACCAAAGGGCTTCACCTTCACATGTTTTGCACGCTCTGCGGAAGGTCTGTGATCTCAAATGTGCCATTGTAGAAAAGGATCATTGCATAGGATTTGGAAAGCCAAATTATGGACACATTGAAATCTGCGGATCAAGCTCAGATGCAAGCTGACATTTATTTAGCTTTGGCTAAACAAACCAATTTCCCTCAGGCTGATTCATATATTGATTATGTTAAATCTCGAAGGCACATCTTTTTGCTTAGGTGGTACAATGCAGATGTGACCGTTGATGGCCCATTACTTATATGGTGATATCTTGCGCCTTTGGTCGGATCTCATGGCTGAAGAAAAAGGACTTCTATCAATCTTGATCACTTTCCAGTTTCTTCAAATTAAGATCCTGAGTTCTTTATTTTTAGAGCTGTTCAGCCCATGGCATATGTCATGCACGATTTTTTCCTAACACATTCGCATGACAAATTTGACACAACAGATCCAGTCACTCTTTGTGACAGTGATTCACAGGAACCAGTTCTGCTACTCACCAAAACCAACAAATTCTTTATAGATGATTCATTGTCAGCAGCTCTCCAAAAGGAGTATATTTCCAAGTTGGCCAACTACCTCTAATTATGGGTTTCTGAATCAGTTCAACAAGTCAACCGACATCTGAATGAACTAAATGGTGGCACGCTCAATATTCGCAGCTTATATCTGGCCAATCAAGTTTCTCCAATGAATTGGGAGCCCTCACCACTGCAGACTCTTATGCCTGCCACTCCCTTCGGAAATCTCTGCAAACAACTTGATAGCTCTTTATTGGAAGAATTTCAAGATTAGTCCAAAGCTGCATGGGCTAATTGCACGCAAGGCACGCCCAGTCAATATAACGAGCTTGGTGCTCCGCCCCTATGAATGATCATTTCCACGGATTGGCGTTCATCCTTTTGGATAGGACAATGACTGAAGACGCTGATTGGACTCCTACTGAGATCAACACTGATATTCATTAGGATCCAGGTTTATCCCCCATTTTGCATGGCAAGTTGGAGACACGTGTAAGATAACAACAATTGGATTTATTTTGCCAATGAGAGATCTTGGAAGACACCTGCTAACACCATTGGGGCCCTTGAACAGTTCATCAATCGGGCATGAAACTCTCCAGATCCTTCTCTGAATTAGATCGGGTTTTGCTATGTTCTCCATGAACTCCTTCAAAGTGCTATCGCTCGCAAACACAACATCTTCCACGCGACCACTTGAAGTTTGTCTTCTCCACGAATGTCATTTGATCCCTCCCCTTGCACATCACGGATTTCAAGAGATGATTTCTTCATGTTTTCTGCTCAATGCTACTCCAGCACTTGCCTTGCATACTACATATGTCATTGCAATAAAAGACAACATGTCTTCGGTCTACTTCTCCGGTATTCGCCCCCAAAATAGAATGGAAGATTAGAAAGATTTGGCGGATTTCCCTCTGGTCGAGCACCTTCCTGGCTTTCTTCAGGACAAATGTGTTTTGTCGGGGTGAGGGGGGGGGAGGGGGGGGAGTGTTAGTCCTGTGTCCCCGCTCACAGATACAGTACCATAAAATACATACGATACCTATAAAGTACAATAACAATAAAATATGCATACTATACCTATAAAGTACATAGCGTATTTATAACGTAGGTACCTTATGCGTATGTTAAACAACTGACTAATTTTTTTTGGGCCATTTTTTTGCACAAAATGCATGAGTACGTACAATACATTATGATACAGTACGTAAATACCTTAACTCATACCGTATGCATATGTAACCTATAACAAACATCACATGTCCATGGTCTTGCATTGCACCATCGTTGTGTTGGTATTTTGTAATATAAAACAAGATTATAAACCATTGAACTTAAACCTAAGAACTTAGGTAAGTCTTGACCTAAATTTAGCTTTTGGATTCAACCTAGTGCTTTAGTTTGAATCAACCTTGGGATGCAAGTTTAACTATGATACATATGTGATGACCACAATATTTCTAACTATTGACTTGCTGGAAAATATCAGTAACAATTGTGCAATTATAAACCAGTTTGGTAACTAGATTGTTAGATATCTTGTATGCTCCCTTGACATCATGCTCAGACTCTCTTATGGGCTCAAGTACCTACAATGGTAATGATAGATTAGTGTGATAGAATTTGGGGTACAAGCACAATGAACTCTTACTTTGTCATAATTCTTCCATTCAACTTTGTACCATGTATGTATTTTAACTCATTTGGACAAGTTGGTAACTTTGCATGACCACATTTATTGCATTTGAGAGTCAAACAATCATGTGTATACCACTTATCTGTTCCATCATCCCATGGACATGATATGATTCGGGGCCCATTGGAAACCACTTGAGTAGATCTTGGGGAAGCGACATCTAATTATCAGATGTAGAGGGTCAAACCTCAAAGTCTAGACGTTTTTGCCCAGTTGGTTGGGGCACGATAATTAAGGTGTCGCATCAATTTGGTATGAGAGCCAAGTCTCGAGTACAAGTCTCCATGGGAGCGTCCCAAATAAAAGTTGCCTCATGGGCAAATGATGTAAGTCCCATGGCAAGCATTTCTAGGAGGGGAGGAATTGATATGCTTTGGGGCCCATGGAAGGCCACTTGAGTAGATCTTGGGGAGGCGACATCTAATTATCACATATCGAGGGTCAAACATCAATGTCTATATACTTTTGCCCAGTTGGTTGGGGCACGATAATTAAAGTGTCATATCAGGACACACACACACACACACACGCACGCACGCACGCACGCGCGCGCGCACACATACACGTGTGCACTTCCAACTAGTTCCATTAATTCTTTCATCACGCCTCATCTTATTTATTGCTTTTCTGATGGAATCTTTTTCTATGTGATACACACGACAACAAGTTTCTCTATCCCTAATTACCTTCCTTACATAGAGTGGCTTTAGAGCATGAAGGATATCTCATTATAGAAAGTTACCCGCAAGAGTAAGTTTCCAGGTATTAATAAATAAGCAGTAGAAACAAAATGAGAAAACACTGACGTGAATATCTTTTAAGAAATGCAAGGGATGCAATATTTTCACTCCTTCAGCTAGTATGATCTTCATGATAAGTTTTTGCAATGTGACACTCTAGCGTTATTCATCCAAAAGACAGCCACAAGTTTCCTTTGATCATAAGAAAGCTTGTCACATCGAGTGGTCTTCTTGAACATTGACCATGGTCCTTTTCTATGTTCAACATATCCAATCTTCTCTTAATAGCAACTGAGACAATTCTCCTATCAGGTTGAATTGCTTTGCAAAAGCTCCTCTATTGGTATCAACATTAATAGAGTAGGCCCCAACAGAACTTCTTGCTCTCCATGCATCTGTATCATTCGCACACTTGTGAGCTGCAAACAAACCCTTCAACCTCTCCACTATTGCTTTCATTGTCTTTATTTCTTTGGTGGTTTGAACACCAAGTTCAACTACCATTTGGTTGCTTCCCTTAGGATATCTTCCATATATATCCATATTTTGTGTGGACATTAAAACCCCGTCCGTCCGTCCGTCCGTCCGTCCGTCCATCCATCCATCCATCCATCCCATTCTTTGCACTAGCATTATCACAAATTATATGTTTGCCAATATTCTTTGACAATCTTTTGTGCTGAAGTTACCATTAACTTTGGTTTCTTCATCAGCTGCAACCTCTTCTCTCTGTTTTTCTTTTCCTTCCTTATTTGCTCAGCTCCCTTCTTTCCAAGAAGCAAACTTGAAGAAGCTAACAAAAGTGAAATGGAAAATTCCAAATACACCATTTTTTGGGAATAAGGTAATATAGTTTTTGTACCTTCTTAAATACAAAAGTTAACTTCAAAAGCATTATAGATTAGCCTAAGATCTTTCCAAAAGATCAAATTCATCCAAATTGGAGTTGAAAAGTTATGCTCATTTGAGTCGTTCTTTATAACGTGTTTTTTAAACATTGTAACGTGAAGATTCCAACTCTATTTTAGATGATTCTACTGTTGTTGGATAGATCCCACTTTCATCTAGAAGTTTTATAAATGACACTTTTTTATTTGATTGATCACGGAAATGTTATTGCCGTTTGAGCCTAATACTATATTTCTGAGGGGTATATTTGGAATTTTACAAAGTTAAATCTAACAAATAAAGGAAACAAAATAAACATATTGAAGTTAAACATTATTTACCTTCAATAATCCATTTCAGCATGTGTCTCCGTTTGTATGAATTCACCGTGTACCTCATCTGACATGAATTCAACATGCGCTTCTTCATAACAAAATTCAGCCCCTAAATCCGAACAATATTATATATAAAGTGTTTAATGAAACAAGCATACATGACTTTAAGCACATACTTAAACCAAACATGATGTACCTGGATTGTCTCCTTCCGCATGTGTCGCATTTGACCTCATCATTTGCTTGAAAAGAAACATTCAACACCTAAATAAAAGCAATACACTCAATATTACGACAAAATTATAGTTGGTTCATCGAGCACTAAACAAGCAGTAATGCTAAACTTTCATGTAGCCTCGTGGCAAACATCCTCAGTTCTTGTTTCATCAATGACAACATCAGATTTATCTTCTCTAAAAATGAAGAGTACCGGACGATTAAGTGAACATAGTAACCATGAACATAAACTCGGATTGTTGTTTAAATTGGCAAGTCTGATAGAATATATCCAGGATCAAATTGTACCTGTTCTTAATGACACGAGGAAGACGAAATTCCAGTCCATGTTAAAGAGAAATATAAATTGCAAGGAAGTCTGCAAGAACACGAGAAGGCTACATCGCCATAACCCATTTCGAATTGTAGAACACAAGGCTACACCACCATTACCGGTTCCGAATTGCAAATTAGCTTTGGCGCCTAAACGTTCCAAGAAAGGAATATCTTTCTCGCACATGAAATGATGACTGCCGAATGAAGGGCGACAATTGAGCAACGAGCGGTAAGGACGTGAAGTTCGCGTTTGAAGTGCGATAAGCAGTTTTCAAACACGGGTGTCACCCACATGCTTTTTTGCATATATCAAGCAAAAACACACCACGAGAACATGAAGCTTATACTGTTGTTGTGTTAGCAAATCATCATTTAGCCAAATGTTCTTACCCTTCAGCACACCATGATTTTGCATAACACGATCACAATATTTAGTGTTTGTAAAGTAGACGATAACTGGTCTAACTCTTCCGTCTCTCCCTTTTTTTTTCCCCATGTTCCCCACATGTGCATAGAGTGTAATTTTTTATATGTTTTTTCAAAACATGTTTTCGTGTTTTTTGTATAGCAAAATGCATATATTCCCTTCAA
>JAANSK020298169.1:0-10150 GCA_011763485.2 Isoetes engelmannii
TCAGATAGCGATTCTGAGATTGACTCAGACGTAGATGTGGATGACTCACGTGACATAGGTGTGCCTCAAGAAGATGAGCTGGACATTCCCTCGGTGCCAGAAGAGAGTGACTTGGACACAGAAGAACTCATTGACAATGCTCCGAGAAGATCTGGAAGGGTCCGCCAGGTTACCAGCAGAATGCAAGAGTACATAGACTCTAGAAGAGGTAAGAGCTCTAGCTATATTGCATTGCACAGCTCCATTCTTTTATATGAACCCTCCAGCCGTAAGGATGCCATGAACAGTCCAAACAAGAATGATTGGCTTAAAGCCTGCATGAGGAGTTCCAATCTCTTCAAGACAATGACACTTGGGAGCTTACAGATATACCAAAGGCCAGAAAAGTGATAAACTCAAAATGGATCTACGAAATCATATACAATTGAGGTCAGTAAGTTCAAAGCCAGGTTTGTAGCAAAAGGGTATTCCCAAATCCCAGGCGTTGACTGTAGAAAATGTTCATGCCATAATCTGTTGATGAAGTTATGTTCATGATCAAATGATAAGAAGTCACAGAGAATAAGCAGATTAAACTGCAGATGTATGGTGATGAAGAATGGATCATGGCACTGATCATAATGGACATGTCATGATACAGATAAGCATGATATCCTAAGGTTCAAACATATGACTAAAGGTTTGAAGACAAAGGGGAACCTTAGGTTTAATTATTCAGTTGTGAACTAGCAACCTTAGGGTAATGATATGGAATTTACTTATTATATAGCACCACAAAATAGGGCACGAGCCCAATAAAATTGGAGGCAAGAACCGTTTGAATACACGGTCGAATGAGAGAGGAGCAGGTGCTTAGGATGGAGCTCGGTCTGGCATAACCGCCGGATTGATTGTAAATATAAGATGTATGATTTGTAAAGATGATCACACAGTGAATACAGATACTCTTTAAGTCGATTTCGATCCTGTAAGTAAGGAATGTGGTTTTAGTATTGAAGTTTACTGTTCACTGCTACAGTGATTCTCGTAGTCACAAATGAATAGTGATATTGTCAATGGTTGTGATAATTGAAAATGCAATGTTGCATTATTTTAAATGATGATGTTTGGAGTTTAAACATGAATTCCTTAAGTTGTTTGTTTGATATCAAGTGCTAGAACAAATTTGATTGTCTAATTTTAACATTGGTATCAGAGCACAGGTTTAAGAAATATCATGTCCAGTAGGTTTGGAGCAGGTTTATTGAGTGCCATTGATGTGTTCAAAGGCGACTCAGACTTTCAAGTTTGGAAAGAAAAGATTAGGCACATGTTGGAGGTTGAAGGACTGTGGGATTTGATTGAACCAGAGGAGGTCGAGGCAAATCCAATAAGAAGAACTGTTGTGGTTATAACAGAGGGGAGTTCTTCTAATGAAGCTCAGTCTGCTGACGCTGAAGTCAGAAGTGTTGAAGATGTCACAAGTAGAGAAACTGTTGGTGACAGGGCAAGAATCAAGGAGGTCCAAGGCATCATAATGAGCAAGGTGAGTGCAAGCATTATGTTGAAACTGAGGGGAATGAGTCCAGCTCAGGTGTGGAGGTACATGCTTATGACTTATGAGGAAAAAACGTCCTCACAAATTGATGTATTGGAAAATGAAGTGAGGAGATTGAAATTCCATGACAAGGACAATGTTCTTTCAAAATTTTGATAACATAATTGCTGACTTGGAAGGTGCAAGAGTTACTTACAGTCAACAGCAGCAGCAAGTCCTTGCCATCTCTCGAGCAGTTGCAAGTCTTGGTCACATTTCAATCTTTATCAGGACTATTGCTAGGACTAGAATTGAAGCAGAAAGAATGCTGAAAACAGAAATTGAACAAAACAAAGTCATGGATGAAGAGGAGGCAACTCAAGTGCTGGTTGCTAAGGGAAAAGGCAAAACTGAAAGCAAACAGGGAGGTAAAGTAGGTCCATGCTTGGACATATTAAGATAAATTCTCCTAATCTGCAAAAGGAGGTGAATTGTTATAACTGTAGAGGACGTGGGCACTATGCATCCACTTGTTCTACTCCTAAAACTTATGTAGGAGGAAGAGGAAGGGGAAAAAGGGGAGGTACCAGTTCCAGGGGAAGCGGACGTGGCAGAGGTAGGGAAAATGCAGAAGCAAATGTAGCTGAAGAAGTTTTTCTGGAAGAAGAGAATGAAGAAGAAGTTAGTGGAACAGAAAAATCCATCACTTGCACGCCCAAAATCTTGAAGGAATGTAGAGGAGCAAGAGGGGCTCATGTTCAAGTAGGAAGTGAAGATTTACAAAAAATAGAGGATATTGGAGTCTTAGAACTCTTTGATTTGAATGGAAGAATTGTAAATCTTCAAAATGTATTGCGTGTTCCAAGTTTGGTCAGAAATTTAATCTCAATTTCTCAACTTGTTGACATGGGTTTCAAAGTTATGTTTGAACAAATGGATTGCAAGATCTATGAAGGAAATAAATTGAGATTTTTGGAAAGAAGAGTGGGAAACTTATTTGGTATACATTCTAAAAGTATTGGAAGGGTAAATCTAGCAACCAAACTTGACTTGAACATCTGGCATGAAAGGTTAGGACATTGCAATCATAAGAGCATTGAGACAATGATAAAGTAAGGATGGATACAACCAGCAGACTTAAATAAGGAAATTCAAATCTGCAAAGGGTCAGCTTGGAAAGCATTCAAGGCTGCCTTTCACAAAGGCAAAAAGGAAAACAAAGAAGGTCTTGGAATTAGTTCACACTGATTTGTGTGGACCTTTAAATGTAATAGGGAGAACTAGAAAGAAGTATTTTATAACCTTTGTAGACAACTTCAGTAGAAAAATAAAGGTTTACTGTATTTCATCTAAACACCTTGCTTATGAAGCTTTCAGGTCATACATTGCAGAAATGGAGTGCTCAACTAGAGAAAGAATAAAATGTGTACAATCTGATCGAGGAGGTGAGTACCTTTCCTCAAAATTTAGAAGATATTGCATAGAAAGAGGAATAAAAAGGCAATATACATGTAGCTACACACCTCAGCAAAATGGGGTGGCAAAAAGGAAAAATAAAACTATATTAAATGTTGTTAGATCTATTGAAACATGCAGGGCTACCAAATTTCCTCTTGGAGGAAGCAGTTAAAACTACTGTGCATATTCAAAATGTTCTGCCCTCTAACAACTTAAATGGGAAGTTCCCTGAACAGGTGTGGACTGGAGAAGTACCAAATTATGACAAATACAGGGTGTTTTTATGCTTGGGATATACACATATCCCTCAAGAGAAGATACAAAAATTGGATGACAGGTCTATCATAACATACCTGGTGGGTTATGATGAGAATTCCAAAGGTTACAGAATGTATAACCCAGAAAGAAGAAACATAATTGTTAGCAGGGATGTAACTTTTGTGGAAGGAAAATTGTATAAGCCAAACACTAAGGAATATTCAGAAACTGAAAGGACACAAGAGCTACAGAAAATTGTGAACTGTGATGATCATGATAACAAAACTGAAGGAGAAAGTGATGATGAAACTGAAGAGGAGCCTAATCAGGAGAAAGAAAATGAAGTGGAAAACCATAATGCAGAAGAAAGTGCTGACACTGAAACTGCAACACAAGACAATGATGTAAATTTTAAATTCACTAGCAGGAAGACAGAAGCACAGAGATTATTGGAAGAAGCAAACGTAGACATCAATGCCTATGGTAGAAGAAATGGAAGAAGCTCAAGATTACAAGCAAAAGATGTCGATGCAGAAACTCGAATAGTTATGCAAACTGGTGTACCAGAAACTTTTGATGAAGCAGTGAATTGTTTTGAGGCAAGTAAGTGGAAGCAAGCCATGAATGAGGAGATAGACTCCTTCAAAAGAACCTCATCATATGAAGTAACAGATTTTCCCAAAGGAAAATTGGCTGTTGGAAATAAATGGGTATTTAAACTTAAGACAAACTCAGATGGCAGTCCTAAGTTTAAGGCCAGACTTGTGGCTCAGGGATATTCACAAAGAAAAGGGATAGACTTTGAGGAGACGTATTCTCCAATGGTTAAATTAGCTAGCATAAGGATGATAATTGCCATGGCTAATGCATTAGATTTGGATTTACACCATATAAATGTGTGCACTTCTTTTCTTAATGCAGAATTGGACGAGGAGGTATACATGAGACAAGCAGAAGGATTTGAAGAAGGCAAATCTAAGGTATGGAGATTGAAACGTGCAGTCTATGGGCTAAAGCAATCACCTAGACAATGGTATAGGTGCATTGATCAATATTTGAAGGAGAAGGGATATGAAATACTTGCAAATGATGGGAATGTTTATTTGTTAAAAAGGGACAATAAATTCTGTATAATGGCTATCTATGTTGATGATTGTATACTTGCAGAAAATAGCACAGATATAATGACTGAGTGCAAGGAGATTCTCAAGAGCAGATACAAAATGACAGATCTGGGAGAATTGTCTAAGTTCCTAGGGATACAAGTATTAAGAGACAGAAAAAGGGAAGAACATCACTATGTCAGACTGAATACATTGATACAGTTCTAAAAAAAATTTAATATGGAGGATTGTAATTCTGTCAAGGCACCAACATTACCAGGTATGAAACTATCAAAACAGATATGTCCTAGAACAGATGAGGAGATGGAGGCAATGGCAAATGTACCATATAGACAATAGCACTAGACCTGACATTGCATTCATAGTTAATGTGTTCAGCAGGTACAATAACAACCCTGGCTATGGACATTGGATAGCAGCTAAGAAGGTTTTGAGATATTTAAAGGGAACAAAAGGTAATGGAATTACTTATGATAGCAATGATTTAAAATTGAAAGCTTATAGTGATGCTGACTGGTGTGGCGATATTGATGAGAGGAAATCCACGTCAAGTTATATTTTAATGCTTGGTGGAGGTGCTATTAGCTGGAGGAGTAAGAAACAATCTGCAATTGCTCTGTCAACAACTGGAGCAGAATATGCTTCAACACCTTGGCTGCAAAGGAAATTGTTTGGACGAGAAGACTATTGGAAGAACTTGGCATAAAACAAGAAGGTAATACTGAATTGTTTTGTGATAACCATTGTTGTATTGCAATGACAAAAAATCATGTCATGCATGAAAGAACAAAACATGTTGAAATGGAGAGGCATTATATCAAAGATATGGTACAAAAGGGGGAAATACATTTGATTTATATCAGCTCAAAAAACCAACTAGCAGACATGTTGACAAAAGTTTTAGGTGTCAAAAGGTTCCAGAAGTTAGCAGGAGAAATAAACTGCAAAGATATTTCAAGATTATGATATGAAAGGGGAATGTAAAAAATGTGCATGCCATAATCTGTTGATGAAGTTATGTTCATGATCAAATGATAAGAAGTCACATAGAATAAGCAGATTAAACTGCAAATGTATGGTGATGAAGAATGGATCATGGCACTGATCATAATGGACATGTCATGATACAGATAATTAACATATGACTAAAGGTTTGAAGACAAAGGGGAACCTTAGGTTTAATTATTTAGTTGTGAACTAGCAACCTCAGGGTTGCAATGATATGGAATTTACTTATTATATAGCACCACAAAATAGGGCATGAGCCCAATAAAATTGGAAGCAAGAACCGTTTGAATACACGGTCGAATGAGAGAGGAGCAGGTGCTTAGGATGGAGCTCGGTCTGGCATAACCGCCGGATCGATTGTAAATATAAGATGTATGATTTGTACAGATGATCACACAGTGAATACAAATACTCTTTAAGTCGATTTCGATCCTGTAAGTAAGGAATGTAGTTTTAGTATTGAAGTTTACTGTTCACTGCTACAGTGATTCTCATAGTCACAAATGAATAGTGATATTGTCAATGGTTGTGATAATTGAAAATGCAATGTTGCATTATTTTAAATGACGATGTTTGGAGTTTAAACATAAATTCCTTAAGTTGTTTGTTTGATATCAAGTGCTAGAACAAATTTGATTGTCTAATTGTAACATTGACTTCCATGAAACTTTTGCTCCAGTGGCTAGACTCAACGCAATTCGACTTGTGTTAGCACTTGCAGCAGCAAATCACCTTGACCTCCAACAAATGGATGTCAAGACAGCTTTCCTTCATGGCAAGCGCGATGAAGAATTCTATCTTAGACAAGCACCTGGCTTTATTGCAGTTGGAGAAGAACACAAGTTCTACAAGCTTAAGAAAGCTATCTACGGCCTGAGGCAGTCCCCACGCCAATGGTATCACACCATTCATACTTTCTTCACGCAGCAAGGATTGTTGAGGAGCCAAGCTGACTGGAATGTTTACTATGAAAGGTACAATGGATCTTTCATCGTCATTGTCTTATATGTAGATGATTTGATTCTTGGCAGTGACAGCCCTACACTCATGCAAGAAACCAAAACTGCTCTCAGCAAGAAATTTCATATGACAGACCTTGGCCCCCTTCACTACTTCCTTGGCATCCAAGTTTCTCATGATCCTCTGCATCACTCCAACCATACATCAGACTAAATCCATCAGGAATCTACTTGAACTCTGTGACATGCATGGCAGCAAAGCTGTGTGCACACCTGGCACACATTCCATGGATCCAAACAGTGAACCTCATGACCCTGCAGATCTCGGTGGCATGTCCTTCAGAAGTATCATTGGCTCACTTATGCACTACATGGTCTGCACTCGACCAGACATTGCCCAGGCCACCATCACCCTTAGCCAATATCTGGAGTCACCCCAACCAGAACATTGGCAAGCACTCAAGCGTATTCTTCGCTATCTCCATGCCCCCCCAAACTTGGGCATTTGCTATCAAGGAAATTGCACCGCTAATGTTTCTCTTCAAGTTTTGGCTGATGCAGATTATACAGGAGACACCACTGACCGAAAATCCAGAACTGGGTATTTCCCTCTTGCAAGGTGGAGTTGTATCTTAGTGCAGTAAAAAACAAAAGGCTATTGCAGCCTCAACTTGTGAGTCGGAATACATGGCACTTTGTGGTACAGCCAAAGAATGCATCTAGATATGAAGGCTCATGAGAGAACTCCACCCTGAACAAAAGTTTTCTCCCACAGTCATGTTCAATGACAATAGTACTGGAGTTTCTCTGGCTAAAATCCAACCAATTGGACTAAGGCCAAACACATTGAAATGTAGTTCCACTTCACTAGAGAAAAGATTGTTGAAGACCACATTAAAGTACAATATCTGAGGACTGACAGAATGACAGTAGGTATCTTCACCAAACCACTTGGGAAGAAGACGTTTGCAGAATGCATAGCTGAGATGGGAATGGTAAATGTTTGAAGAAACGTTGCACTTTAGTTGAACCTGTTCTTGCTGTTTGTTTTGCAAATTAGTTTGAAGTTAGTTTGAAGTTTTAGCAGTGAGTGTATTTTGAGGGGGAGTGTTGACATTTATGATATTGTTGTTGAACTACTGGCTGGTAAAACACCTCATTTCCAGGCTTCGTAATGTCCTTGTTTTATGACCTGCTAATTCAAAGTCCTGCATGTTAGGATGATGATAAGTGGTGCCTATTTCTATTGTAATTTTGGACTCTTTTTCAAGTAATGAAGTTGGTTTTTGTGCGGCTTCTCTTCCTTTTCATGCAGTTGAATAGACTTATTCTATAAATCTTAGCTATGAAATGACTCATTCACATTTTATATAAGGCTGAACTCAGAGCTGCGATTATCACAGCTCAACGCTCCATTTGAACTGCAATGGATCTTCTCGGATTTGATTCGAAAGACTGCCGCCACAAACAAAAAGGCCTTCCAGCCTAATTCTGGCCTGAATCCAACCTATTTGTCAATCTTGCCTTTAATCTAGATATTCTAGGAAGATCAAAAGGTTGCTCTAGAAAAGGATTCTATTTTGTATAAATAGATGATATGCCTTCTCTCTTGATATCCAGCCTGCTTTGCTTAGAAATTCGCCCTTTAGAACTAATAAATTACAGAAACAGAGAGAATAAGAACAGAATAGAGGATTGTATTAATGAATGAATTCATTGGACAAGCAAACTGAACGGTTGCTAATTGTAGCGTGGTGACTCTTCAGACATGTGTTTGCCACATCATCGATCCTGGACAGATGCCAGATCATCCTTTCCAACACTCCCCCTTGATCTACATCCGATCAAGCATCTAAGGAGTCTTCAATCTGCTCCCCCTTACTGTGCAATCCCGTTTGAATTGCACTTATGCATCAGGCCCTTCTTCCTATGCACTAAAGCTTTGAAAGCTTCTTATGGTTCACTTGAACCAGGCTCCAGTGGAACAAATTGTTGATGATAATAGCAGCAACAGCATCCATGCAATAAAGCATGGTCTTCAATCTTCTTCCTCCTCCTTTGAATTTGTTGGTTCTATCTCTAGCATCTATCTATTAATAACCCACAAGTCACTACAAGATAATTATGAAGACAAGAGTCTGGCAACAGAATAGATATTCCCAGCATGTTTGTAGACATCTGGGATATAATAGCATGGACAGGACAGAATTGGACAACGAAGAAGGAAATGTAACATAAACAAGAACCCGATGATTCTGGAGGTTCATCCTCCTCACTGCCAGCCTCAGCACTGGCATCCTCCATCCTTATTACCCACGAATCTGCCTAGGCTAGACCAGTGAACTATTACGCTATCTTCGAAGAATGGCTGCTTCCAAGCCCACCTCCTGGTTGTCATCGCTTAATCACTCAATCTGGTCTCTGATACCATGATAAATTACAGAAATAGAGAGAATAAGAATATGATAGAGGATTATATCGATGAATGAATTCGGTGGACAAGCCCCACCTTAGCTATATGAATGAACAAAACTGAATGGTTGCTAACGGTAGCGTGGTGACCTATGTTTGCCACATCATCAATCCTGGACGGATGCCAGATCATCCTTTCCAACAAGAGCCACCATTCAAAGCTTGTGTTATTGCCTTGATATTTCTAGCTTGTTGTATGAGCAAGATAAGGATTTCTTGCTAGCTTGAGCCCGGTTGGGTGGACGAGCCTCCTAAAGATTGGAGTTGTATTATCTATTGTTTCTACTGTTTGATATTGTAAAAGTATTTGCGAATCGTATCAATGTGATATCAGAGACAACTTTCTTGATTTTTATGGGAACTATGGGTGATGGACTTAATCTACTGGAATGGACTCTCTTTCGACTGCAGCAATATGCCAAAGCATCTCTTGCAGAATCAGGCGATGCTCAGGAGTAAGGGGAAGTTTTCTTTCAGGTTTCCCAACCAACTAGAAGATGTGAACCCCTCTGCTCTATAGATGAGATGAGTTTTAGATTATGAATGCATTAAGCCAAAGACGTATATGTTAAAAGCAACCGTGATGGGTACTGGAATTCTTAATGATGGATTAATATGGACAGTGCCTTGATGACTGAGTCTGTATCTCTACAATAAATTAGCAGTGCACCTCCTAACTCGCTCAAACTTGCAAACCCAAATCTGCCTCTTTTGGCTCACCATCGCTTTAAGACCATGGCTATATATGGGTCCAATGATCTATCATCACAAGGACAACATAAGGCTGTCATTCTATCACTTAAGAATAGTAGCAGCAAGTCAATAATAATGGACTCTATAAAATGAGGAATCTTGTCGGTTTTAATGGGAGATTGATGGAATCACATCAGTCTTCTAAGATCTAAATTGGACAATCTGACCTCGGCGAATGTAATGATTTCCTTATTGCACAAGCTTATGTATAATCATGGGCAACGGAAGTCCTTGGAGCAGTGATGGTTAGTGGTGGTTATTGCTGCTAATGATAGGATTGGATTTTGGTGTACAATAAAGGAGCAAGGAGTCCCTAACTTTTTAGGGTGCCCATGTACTACATAAATCGGAGTTGCAGTTTTGCAATTTGATTTAAGATAAGTACTTACACAAGCTGGGCCAACTATATGTCGGAGCAGCTTCGAATAGCCCAACGATTAAATTAGGTCGCGTGAAATATATATTTGAAAGATATTGGGGCAAAGTTGTACATGACATTTAGCGTGGAGACACAATATTTGGAGACATTTGGGATTAATTTCGGAAATAAGAATTAACAAGCAAGATTACAATGAGGACACTATTCGTTAAAAATGGAGCCT
>JAANSK020298180.1:0-10150 GCA_011763485.2 Isoetes engelmannii
ACAGGAATCTGTCTTGCAAAGTTTCATAAGAGAAGCTGCCAACAGACCTTGTCAAGCATTCCTGAATTTGCTTTCTTGTTAGGAGTCACAATGTGAATTCCTTGTTTAGATGTGCTGGCCATTTGCTATCCAATTGTTGCCAAAATATTACAATTGTTAATCATCTCAATCTGCACAAAGTTTCTGGATAAGTGAAACAAAAAACTCCCTAATGAAGATTACTCAAGCCAAGTACAAATACCCTCGAAATAAGGCCAACTTAAAATACCCTCTTGAACTTCTTTTTCAAAGCCATTGCCGCTACCTTTACTTCCATTGCTGGAACTACAAAGCAAACTGAATGTGCACTACTTGCCTGCAGAATCAAACCAAAAGCAGTAAGAAAATTGAAGTTTGGTACTCAAAAGACTCAACGTTTGTTGACTCACACCAATGAAATCATAATAACATTTTCCATCTTCTTTAATTGTCACAAAGATGTCATTAGCAACGCCAGGTACACCAACCATTCCAATTCTGGAAGTCAAAACCATGTACATAAGCAATTTTATACAATGCCTTTTTTCTTTTAAGGCAGTCATTTATGTTTCTTATCTCGTCTTGCAATAGTAGCTTCCTAACTTAGGCTACCACTGCATGGTAATGAAATGATGGTTTTAAAATCTAAACCAACGACAAATCGACCAATCAATGTCAATTCTTTCAGGATGAACCTTTAACTGACCAACCACATGATCAAGTTATACTTGCCCTGTCTCTATGAATCCCTTTGTATATCCCTAGGAACCCTTAATTACATGGCAGTTTTGAGTCTTGAAAATGATGTTAATGATTGCAAAAAAGAATATGTGATTTGCGGACATGATAAACATTTTTGAGAATATGATTAATATATCTATTGTAGCAGCTCTTCAAGCTCAAGAAAACCAGTAATAGCAGCACGACAAGAAACTTTGATGTCTGCTAGAAGCATGCTCAACCGGTCTTCCAATGCTCGATGGCTCTGCTAACACAAACACCTAAAACATCTTGCAACGTGAGACTTTTCGACCATTGAAAATGAGACATACTGATGCACATGGAAACCCTGAATTTGTCTAGCAGTGCACACTTTCAGTCTAGACATCATCTGCTTTATAAACTACCCCTAACTTTGCATGTAAAGAATGCCGACTCAAATGACTATAACAATAACTTGCTTCATTGAGTTGGAATTCTTCAAGTGATTCTGCAAAGATCTAAACATATTCATAGTTAAAAACCTACCTCGGCCTTGTGTACTAGTTATTTTTTATTTTATGGTGAATATATATCTGACGTCCTTCAAAAAAAAAAAAAAGCCTACCTAAATATACCTTCTATACGATGTATTTTATCTCATGTCTCAAGAAGGCCATGCAAGGTGCTAGTCTCATACAAATAATGTGTATAAGGTTGTCTGCAGATACTGCAAATATCACATAAAAATAAACCTATTAGCCATTTAATGTCCTTACTGCAAAACAGGTGCCTGCTTTTATTTTTTCCGTACTTGAAGGGGACAACAATGTCTTTACAGATAGTGGTGGTTTCCACTTAGAACAGAATAGAACAGAACAGAACAGAACAACATTTTTATCGTCCACGGAGGCCAATTGGCCTATGGGACCTGTACAAAGAGCAATAGCAAGCGCTTTATGGCTTCGGTGAAGTCCACCCCCCCTCCCTGGGGAAAAAATCGTGGCAGTAATGAGCTTGCTGGTACACGGGGATGCCATCACAGGTTAGTTAGTGCGGCAAAGCCAATGCCTTTCGTCCATGACCTTTTGGAGGTACGATCCATGAGTTCCTACCGCCTCGGTGCTCAGCAAGAGATGCAGTGCCTGGTTCGGTACCATCAATTGCGGGTACCGTGCCCTAATCTGTTCATAAGAGGGACATTCTGCAGAGCATGGTGCTTGTCCTCAATGACCATCTGTCGGCAGTACTGGCAAGTCCTGTCCTCATGTGTTTCCCTTGCCCATCGCCCTATTTTAATACGGAGGTGATGCCCCCCGTTCGGATGGACGCTATCAATTTACCCTTTTTCATAGAAAGTGGGGTGCACAGGTAACTGCTAGGGCAACGTACAAATGGGTATGATGAGAATGCTTTTTATAATCACCAGGTGTGCACATGAATCTGTCTTGCAAAGTTTCAACCGACCTTGTCAAGCATTCCTGAATTTGCTTTCTTGTTAGGTGTCACAATGTGAATTCCTTGTTTTTGATGTGCTGGCCATTCGCTGTCCAACTGTTGCCAAAATGCTACAATTGTTAATCATCTCAATCTGCACAAAGTTTTTGGGTAAGTGAAACAAACAACTCCGTAGTGAAGATTACTCAAGACAAGTACAAATACCCTCGAAATAAGGTCAACTTTGAAAACCCTCTTGAACTTCTTTTTCAAAGCCTTTGCCCCTACCTTTACTTCCTTTTCTGGAACTGCAAAGAAAACTGAACGTTCACTACTTGCCTGCAGAATCAAACAAAAAGCAGTAAGAAAATTGAAATTTCAATACTGAAAAGAATCAACGTTTATTGACTCACACTTGTGAAACCATAATAACATTTACTCTGACTTCTTTAACTGTTTCAAATATGTCATTAGCAATGCCTTTTACACGATTCCAGTTTTGGAAGTCAAACCCATATACAAAAGCAATTTTATACAATGCATTTTCTCTTGTATTTCAAGGATGGAAACTTACCCTTCAACATTCAGAAGTGCCACAGTATCGATGGCTTGCGAAACCCTTTCATAAAACAATATAAGCATCGAGACCCCGGTGCTTCCTCAGATTCAGCAACATGCCGGCTGATCTTAGTTTAGGCGGTCAGCAATGTTGAAAACATTGCGTATAGTAATTGGGATATTGTATTTCATGACTGAAATTTTAAGAGATAATTTAGACAATGTAAGGAACTAGATTTTGACAAGAAAAGAAGACCTACCACAGACAAGAGGTTTGTTGATTTAACCTGTGTGCACATCTTCTCTAAGTGTATTTTGCTCCTTTGTGCACCTAATGGAGCACTTGATGCAAGTAAGCTGAACAATAAATGATAAAAGATGAGTGTGAGGATACACTAACAGCATAATGATGAAAGATAACAGTCAACTCCACGTGCATTTTTTGTCTCGGGTACTAATAGCTCTCTTCTTGATATAAAAGAATGAAGACGATGCCCAAGCTTCGAAACCTAGTGCTAATAGATTGTAAGTTTAGCAGAAGTACATAATCCTTCCTAGCACTAAGAGCCATGTGAAATCATACCTGAAACATCACATTAAACATCTCTGTGTTCTGGGGCACACAAGAGGAGGCCCCATGATATTGCACACTTCAATGGGTTAAACTCAAAACGTCTCAAGTACCATATGCACAACCATGTTTTTCTTATTATGGACAGTCTGCATTTCAGGGGATAAGGAGTTCCGGAGGAACTGTTGAGGAACATCCATCTAGGCAACTCTGGGTATTCTCGTCGAAGGAGATCTCTGGGATAGAAGTTGGATTATGGTTATGGTGTTAGGACCTTAGATTGTCTAGTATGGGTCATAGGTAAGGAAGGAGTGGCAGAGTCGAAGTCGGCTATGGCGGGCGAATCTCAAAGTCCGGCGATTATGGTGGATGCAAAAAGAAGAGGAAGAAAAGAAATAATTTAGAAACTTTTTAGGACTTTAAAGTTTAACTTTTATTTAAAAAAAAAAATATACGACGAAAATGCATGTGACCGTATGGCGCACTATTGAGGAAAATATGTCTCAAAATCTCGAGAAAAATATGATTTTCTTTAGGAGCACGCCATCTGCATTTTTATCCTCCATATGGCATCTATTGATGGGGTTTCTTAGGGGTTTTACTTAATTCATGTGTCCTCTATGCATAGACGCTGAAACGCCTCGATCTGAGCTTCCTATAAAATGTTATGGCTTTTCAAAGTGAAAGACCGGTTTCTGTTCTAGCTTAGCTCTATCCTTCACTTTCCTTCGAATTTTCCATCCCTGATTAATTCCTAAGTCACTTAGATGACTTACGCCCCACTGGCAAGGAATTTTAAGAAGTGTTTTTCTATCTCCTACTCCAATGAGGTTCTACTGGATTTCACTAAGTAGGCCATGGTCAATGCTATGATCTGGTCTACCAAGATCATGGCTCTGATACTACTATGACGCTCCCCGACCCTATACAATGCTCCAATCATATAAATATGGGAAATCCCCTTTCCCAGCAAACTATCACCGGGAAAGGCCCTCCTTCTAACTCGGACTACTTGTGATGGTCAAGTGACCGAGTGAAGAACATGGAGGTGTCATTGGCCCCATTCCACCACTGGGATCTCCTATACGACAAAAGCGCACATACATGTTAGCACTGGCAACAATACATATAAATAATATGCCACCACGAAGGGTGACCCATCCATCATCAATATTAACATCAACATCCATCAACATAACATATGCAATGCATCATAAATGAGGGTTCTACCCCAGGCTCAGACTCAAGGGGGTCAACTGACGGTCAAGGTCTCCAAAGTAGATTCTGCTCTCTTGTGATCTCATTAGTCCAGTCAAGACCATCAATCCATGATAGAGTGGAGGAATAGGGATGGGGAGGGAGATCCTCTATAAATATGCCCTCAAAGATATTCCTTATATACGTAGCTATTTCCGTTTGATCCTTGATAACGACTTGTTTATCATTTATTAATGACGTAATACTATATATGGACAATCGCGCACCTGCCATACAGAAGAAGCATTTGGAGTTTTCGTGGTCCAATTCTGCATACCATTTGATTTTTGAGCGAACAATTGCTCCCTTAGCCTCATCTTCCTCAATGGCCTTTGCCCTCCCTTCCAACTCCTCTTTAACCTTCCGGCTCATCGGGCAATGTGGGTTTACAAGAAGATATTTTTTGACAATTCTGAGCAAGTTGTAAACATCATCTTTGTTTATTTTAAAATTTGGGGCAATTTGGTAATTCTTGCAAACGTCAAGGGTATTTTAGTAAGTTTCCCTAAAATTTAATGCTCGACGTTTACCCCAATGTTTAACCCAATCCTTCATTCGTAGTAACTTTATCCTTTCATACTAGGGAGCTCATCTAACCGTTGAGAGATAAGAAAATCTCTAAATGGCCTGCAAAAGGCCTCCATGCCTAGCCCAGCAGTATTAAATTTGAATGGAATATCAAGACTTAAGACTTGTGAAACATGATCAGAGTGAGAAAGTGCTAGATCACTAGTAACATAGCCATTCATAAAAGTCACAAAAGTATTGCCCATATAAAATTTGTCCAATAGATAATAGACTCAATCTCGCCCCTTTTGTTTATTAGATGAAGAGAATGATGCATTTGATGAAAGGAGCGCCAAGGAGCTTCTTCTTCACCCATCAAGTTTCTGTGTAGATCTATTTTTTCGGTTCCAATCACATTTTACCCCCCCCCCCCAAAAAAAAAACCCAGTTTTGGATCTTACGGTCCTGAAGAGACGTCCATTTCTCAAGTTCTCGCCACATCGTCACCCAGTTTTGGATCTTATGGTCCTGAACAGATGTCCATTTCTCAAGTTCTTGCCACATCATCGCCCAATCAACAGGTATGTTAGAGGCATAAACATTGATGAGCCCCCATTTAGTGTTTAACATCTCAAAAACAATCACTTGCCACCTCCCGTCTCTACTACAATGTGATGCTATAAGAGATTATCCCTTCCATAGGATACCAGTACCACCTTTGAAATCATGAGCAGGACATGTCATAGAAGCATAATTATCACTGACTCACTAGAGCTGCAGCATAAAAGGCAGGAAATCTGTGTTCTTGTAGAAGGATGATGCCAGACTTCATAGGTCTGGTAGCACCCAATACAAGTGCTTTTTTCAAAGTCCCTTTGACACCATGCAAATTCCATGAAACAATCTTCATGTACTTAATATATGCTAAAAACAACTAACCCAACTTCATTCTCTAGGACAACTTCCCCCCCATTTGACTAACAGTTGACAAGACACTTGTGACCGGTCGTACCGCTCATACCCATGGATAGGTATCCACTCATATATATAAGTGGTTATAGCATATACCAGCCTTATTTCGCATAAAGATATAGGTCCTATAGTGGACATGTATTTGAGTAACCCCAAATGGGTTTCTAGAATCCAAATCATGGACCATCACTCTTCTCAATGGGCATGCAGAGATATGGCTCCTATTACACGTACACCCTTGTTCATGGATGACGTTCATGGTTGATCATAATGTGGGGGACATTCGACTTGTGGAATAGCAATGTAAGTTTAGACGAGTCTAATACCGCCCATTTTTTCGAGATGGCAGCTCCAGTAATAGAGTTTTTTTCTGTCAAGGTGGTATTCGACTTGTTTAATATAAACTTATGGGAGAGGGTATTCAACTTATGGAATAACCTTGATGTGTGAAACCACGAGTCTAATACCCCTATTCCTCAAATCTAGTACCCTCTCCCAAGCCCAAATTGGGAGCCAATAAATGCACCAGAATAATGTAGAAAAATAAATAAATAAAATAAATTTTCCAAGGTGTGGTAGTACACACTTTTATGCCATCAAATTCTCACTTCCAACCTACTCTCAATCTACTCAAAATTGATTTGGAGAATTAGGTTGCGAATTTAAATGATATGAGACAGAGTGACGAGTTATAGACATTCAGTTGTGGCCTTATAAATGCTAAATGCTATGAGACAGACTATGAGTTGAGTTAGAGACAGCATGGTGTTGCTAGAAGCCCCGGGTGAACCTTTGGGATATAAGCAGAGCATATATCCTCCAGCTTTACCCTGGGCCTCCTTGCACCCCCATGCTGAGAGGCGAGCTAAAACTTTGTAATATTGAATTTCGGACAACAATGGTGGTTCAGTCTCAATGGTGAACATAAAATACCAGGTATCTTCTCCCCTGAAAAGGATATGTATTTCTATGCAAATATGAATTGGTATGTGTAATTGTTTCTGAATCAGAAAAAGCTTGTTACAATGAACACCAATACTCCAAATAGAATTGAAGATCACGTAATATTTGCAGAATGTTTTAACTTTTGTTGGTCTTTCTGTAAAAGCAGAAGTGCAATCAATTGTACAGAATTATGTCGGCTATAATTAATTGACAAATTTTACGTGTTCAAGAGCCAGTCACTATTGGAACTTTTTATAGTTTGGCATTGGGTTCGGCCTCAGATCTTTTACTTAGCAATACCTGGTGGTGTATTTTATGCATGGATGTGGCTTATAGCATCCTCTATACTGGGTTCTTCCAATGCTTAAAACCGGTGTCAGAAAAGCTACTGGGTACCTGCCTGATCAGATCCAAACATTTGAAGTAAGTCAGAAATGGCCGAACGTTCAACAAGCTGTGTGCATTTCTTCACATTTTCTTAAAACATGTTTATAGCTAGCTGATTGGTATCAACATAAAATTCCTTTTCTAGCCTGTTTCAATGGAAGTGGAGCTGAGAAAAGACACCAAGGCAGATACATGTTTGCATCGTTCCCTCTTGGAGAAAGATGTGGGTATCTGGTTTGGGCAGGAACTGAGCAACTTTATCAAAATCCTGTCTTGCAAAAGCAGGTTAAGGGACTAAAGAAACAGTTAGAAGATGAGGTAAATTTACAAACGGCTGTTAAAATAGCTCTCGGCCATCCAGGTACTCCATCCATTGCAGAGAATAAGGCCAAGCCTTCCTCCTGCAAAAGTAAGTTCTAATCTAACCACACATTTCCCTGCTGCAAGATTACCAACAGAGTATAATATGAACTTCTGACTAAATGCAGGTTTAAGAAACTTCTCAATGATGTAACATTAACTCGAAACCTCCATTGTGAAGCTAGAGGAGCAAGTAATTTCTCTGGGATCCAAGTAAAACAACTTAAAAAACTGCATTTGGCTAGAATCCAAGAGGCAACTGCAATGGAGCTAGATATTTGACATGAGAGCTTCTTAATGGATGACCTCACTTGCCATGCTCCAAAACTACCTGAAGCAAAAAAAATAGAACCATCCAATGAGGCCCATCTGGATGAGACCAATTATGTTTCTACACCTGAAGTAGATGCTGAAGATGCATTCTGGCGCTTCTAATCCAAAAAACACATGCCATAAAGCAAAAAAGAGCCCAAATTGCGACCAAATAAGAGGGATAAGCCTCAGAAGCCTTTTAAATGGAAACAAATCAGATAACTATACTGCGCGAACCATTAGGCATCAGTCTATCCATTATCTTCATGTAAACCAATGTACAATAGACATTACAACGATATTTTCAATTACGAGCCAGCTTTGTTTGGAGCTTTTAAATGATCTTTCCCTCCAAATAAGTGGCAAACAAATTAATTCTGTGGCACTTGGCAGTTCTACCTGATGTTATGAATGTATAATAGAGAAGCGGGATGATAGTTCTCTTTTTCTCTTCCACCCTTTCCAGCATCATATGCTATAATTGTAGAGGCAAAAAGGATCCATAAATATTACTTACAAGCAATCTGAACTAGCAAATTGATGGATTAATAATCACCACATTTGACACCATGGCATCTTTCATAAGTTCATTTCCCTATATATGTCTCAGGCTTTAGATTATGCAACTACGCTTAACAGAGGTTTCAATGGCATCAGCATGGATAAGGGTGAAAAGGAATCGGGTACCTACACACAGGTCAGGTAACACAAGTGCAGACTTGAATTTCGATTGTATAACACTTTGTATAATTGATGATAATCGATTGCAAGCTGAATCTGAGAAGAAATATCTACTAACATGTGCCACTGCAAAATCACCCTGCGGGACTATATTTTGCAGTAATTAAAAAAGAAGAAAAAGGCTGAAAAGTAGGTTGGATCAAGGGAGCTTCATCAGAACCGTGTTTACAGATCATTGACTACAGCTCTGGCTTGATCAGTGGCTCTGGCTTAATGCAAGCCCATATATATGGGCTGCCAGAAAACACACAAGTAAGATTGAGCCGGAATGGATATGTACAGAATAAAAATACGTGTAAAGCAAGAGAGGGAAGAGCACATCTGCAAGTCGCCAAGCATCTCTGAGGATGAAGCCTGTCGATCCGGAACTTTGTCCTTCTGAGACAAAATGTTTCAAGCCAAATCTAGCCCTTCCGCCATGGAAACCGGCACTCCAGCTCGGGAAACCAAAACCGAGAAAGGAGAAAAATAAAAGGGAAAAAAAATAAGGCGGTGCAGCAGAAGAAGGAATGGCGCCCATCCCTTAATTCTTTTTGGGTTGCCCAAAGGGCATACCCTAGGAGAGAGAGGGAGGAAGTGGGAATATGCCAAAGATATACCAAATGAAGGTATTGATTGTCGGAAAAGTGAGAATATACGCTAAAGATGCCAATTCGACGGTGGGAGATAAGATCCAAACAAAAAAACCTGAGGCCTGCCTTCATTCTATTTCGGAACAAGCAGTTGCTACCGAGAAGAAGCAGTTGGATCGATGCGCTGCATGCCATAGCGGCTTCAACTTCGTAGTTCCGTCATGCATCTGATTCAACGCTCCTTTTAGCTTGTGAGTCTCTTTTCTTTCTTCATATTTGCTACCTATTACCGGGCATATGCTTAGCCTCTTTGAACTCCCTACTCTGTGCCACAGTAAGTCGCACAGGCCGCTCTGGACTTAAGAAAGTGGAAGGGCTGAAACACATTTGCGCAAGTCGGGTAGGGGCTTCGAAGCATTGAATATTAGCGCTGATTTTGCAGCCAAATTAGCCCCTGTTACGGCCGAATCAAGGGAGCCAGCGATTTTTATCTCGCCAAATCATTCCGAAGGCATCCCCTGTAATCGGCAGCTTTAAGACTAGGGCAAAGCATTAGATTAGAATTTGCATAGATATATTCAAGGCAAACCTAGCTTACCATGACAAATGGCAAATCTGTTGGAGACATGATTCGGTCTGTGGCAATGGCCTCCTACACAGGTCTGCCATTAGGTACACTCTGGCTATGGTTTACCCAAGCTTCTCTCTCTTATGTGCCTGTCGTCAGTAGTATTGGAGACGCTCTTTATACATTGATCAATTGGAAGATTGGCTTGCTGAACATGGGTTTTGGGGGGGGCGGGGGGGGGGGGGG
>JAANSK020298191.1:0-10149 GCA_011763485.2 Isoetes engelmannii
CCTCATGTTATTTACTGCTTGCATGGCAAAGTCAAGATGCAGATGGTATTGGCAGCAACAGGTTTCTCTTTCTTGAAGCTTCCTGATATAGCTTGGTTCTGCTGGGATATCTTCAAATCAGCATGTTCCTTTTGAAAAGCAAGGTACAGTTGCAACTGAACAAAAAGAAAAGAGAATTCAGATATCATAATCATGTCAGAATTACAGAAACTAAATAGGCAGATTAAAAACAAAAAGAATGACTCAAATGCTACCTACTGAACAAAAAAGGAAAGGGATTTCAGATCTCATAACTATATCAGAATTAGAGAAACTGAATAGGCATATTAGTAACAAAAAAATGACTCAAAAGATACCTATGTAACTTCTAGCAAGTGTATTGGATGATCAACTCTTTCACCACTCTCAGTAACATGCTTTCTAACATGTTTCTTATAGGGTGAAACCCGGGTATTCTCATCCCTAAATTTTCTGACAGCAGCAATCTCTTCAGGGGAAAGAGCATCAGATCTCTTCTTCCTTGCATCCATTGACCATGGACCAGCATCAAACTCTGCACATGTTCTTCTTCTAAATGCTTGGGCTACAATTTTCTTGGGAATGGAAAGAAGCCTTGAAAATTCATTTGATTAATCCCTTTAACTGTTGAAGCTGCCATTTGGAGTGTGGTCTTCCTAGCTTGGAGTACATCAGTACTTCTTTGAAATTTTTGAGCCTGCATGGTTTCTCTAACATTGGAAATCATGCCTTTCATCACATGAAATTCCTTGGGATCTGCTATAGTAACATGTAGTAAGTGTTTGATCATTTTTTATAAAACTCTGAGCTACTTTTCCTTTAGAATCATCATCAACACAATTCCTTACAATGTGGAAAAAGGAATCCTCTAACTCTTTCGAAAGTTGTTGTCTTCTATGACTCAGAGAACGTTCTTTTTTATTCTATACTGTAGGTGCAATGTTCTCCTTCTCCATTTCTCAAATTCTCTTCCTGGCTTCTCTTTTTCTCCTGGCATCTAGCTCCAAGTAAATTCTTCGTTTAGCAGATTCAAAGGATTTCAGGAGAACTTGCATCGAATTGGTATGAAAAGGGAATTGCAATTGCAATTTGTCAAAATTGCAATTGAAAGTATCAGCGTAAACTAGTTCTTCACCGAATTAAAGAATTCTTGCAAGAACTGATACAATTTCCGCCAACCAAGAAATCTCGGCATCTGGTATAATCTGTTGGCCAATTTTGCGCCCAAGGAATCAATCCATGTCATCGATCCCTGCTTCCCCGGAAGAGGATTCCTATTTCTGGAATAACTACCTCAAAGTTGTTATACCAACTAAGATCGAAAAAAAAGCACTATCAGCACTTAAAGCAAGTGTCCAGACGGTGCTTTTTGGGTATCACTATCAAATTTACACCCTATACATGGCATATTTAAGGTCTCTACCATAGGACCGATTGGTCGTACTTGAACCCGTGACCTTGGGGCAATAGATTTTTAGGTCCCCATTACTAGACCGATATTGGTCGGGTTTGAACTAGTGACCTCAGGTGTGGCGGTTTAAGGTCCTGCCACTAGACCATGCCCCAAAGGGCAAAAACCACTACATCATGTGCATTTCTAAATGGTCCTGAGCTTCTTTTGAGCATCTCATATGTAAGAGCTGGTTTTAATGACAGCTCCAGCACCATTATGGTCACCTGTTCCAGCAGCTTGTAAGGGGAAAAAAGGAAGACAATAAAAAACACAAATTAAAACTACAATTACAATTACATAACATGTAGTTATCTTTTCTATCATATAAAGCAAACTAATTTCGATTTATTGAAATGCCATTGTTATGGTAGTTCCCGCAATGGAAATAAAAGGTCCTTGCTCCTTTGAACTCGATGAGAGCAGCCATCAGATTACATGATGTGTTTGCTGTAGTTTATTTCATTGCCTGTCAAAAATTCACGATGCTTATTCAAACAATGCACAGACAATGTAACATGGTCCCTGTTATCTGATATGTAGAAGTGAGTTTCCTTTATTATTCTTCTCTCATTCTCATCTAATTTGGGGTCGTCTAACTTTGTAGCATCTCGATTATGTAATATGCACTAAAATTGTGGATTGATGACCAAGCTCACAAGGGTTAAGGAATAAAAAGAAACATGTCAAACAAGCTGCTACTACAAAACCAAGGGGCTTAATAGTGGGCTAGAAACAAATGTTGCCATGGCCAACATAAAAGCACCTAGAACAAAGCCCTCTTTGACAGTCACCTTCACTTATGCAGATGGCATGATGCAACCACAAGATCTTGACTTAGAAGGATTGCAAGACTAAAAGCAGCAAAAGGATCTATATTCTCCCAAGGTAATGCCCAAATGCAGATAATCTGACTTAGGACTGCAAGACCAAAAGCAACAAAAATGTAATCTACAATTTTCAAAAGCAGATGTTCTACAAGTAATCCACGAGCTTTCAAGCTAGCACTATGATCTACATGAGATGCATTAGCTTCAATAATGTTACACCGACTAGAAGGACATAGTGTGACTCTGATCCACATAATCCGCTCTTTGTAACCAGGCTTTGCAAAGGCCATAAAGTATTTATGCGACCTGGAGCAGAAGGACATGAGCTACAACCTAACCTATAAGACAAAAACTGGAGGCCAAAAAAACCAATGATGTTCAGAAATTGCTTGAGATTCAAAGACAAATGTTGTGCTCCAGTCTCTAGCCTTTGTAAAAACTACACTATTTCTGCAATCTAATCAACGTATGTAGTAGAAAGTAAAGAGGACTAGAAACCAGAGGAGATGGAGGAGGCACGATGTAGCACAAGTCCAAAGACAGGAAGAACAATATTCCAACAGGAATTTAACAAGTTCCAGTATACATCTTACAAATTTTGAGCTAGCACATATCAAGTCGATCTGTCCAGGCATGTTCAAGATGATGAGATTAGCATCTATAAAACTAATGAGTTCAAGAGACTCCAAGGCCAAGCTGTGTGCTTCCTTAGACCATCCCGTGAAAATGACATCCTTTGGACAACCCCCATGAAAGATGGAATGCTATAAAATAGAGCAAGAATGCATCTGCACTACAAAAAACACTGCATCAATCTATCCAATTAACGTGGACCTCTCTTGGCCGCTAGTCCAAACCAAGAAACAACTGAAGCCCATTCAGGAGTAGAGCAAAGATAAGGCTCTCCAGAGACAAGAGCTCAAAGCTATGCTCGAATAGCAATTGGTCATAAAACCACAATCAACAAAAGATCAGCATAAATGTTCCATCTCTACAATAGGCGCCATCCCATATTTGTCGTGATGCCATTGAGACTATAAAGCTATTCTCTAACTAAAACTTTTAATTTTGCTCTCGCATGGACAAGAAGCACTGAAGCGAGACATTTTTCCAAGGAATATGAATGCGAAAAAAAACTCAATAGCTTCGAATCTAGCTCATGCAAATACTACAAAGGGCTTTATGCAACCTCTAAGCATATCCACAACTATAAGATTACAAAAATAGGCTATGTAAGCAACAACATAAATAAACGAACTGCACAATTGATCCACAGATGCAGCCCCAGCTAGAACATAGTGTAACTATCACAATATACGCAAGATAGCTGACAAAGGAGATTCATATGTAGTGCACGACAAGAGATTCCCGACAGAGTAAGGAATCAGAGGAAAAATGAATTTTAGTGATGTTGTACCAATCACAAATCAAAACTCATTCAACGAGTAGAGATTAAAAAAGCAAAGCAGAAGAGACGAACAAGGAATACATTCAGGCCTTATAGGTGCAAACACCAAAAATTAGCATACCTACACCAACGTCGAACTGGTAAATGAAGCTCGAATCTCCACCTGACGAGTCAGGCCCGATAGCACCTTGGCTTGGCCCCAAGTCTCTGCTATAAGCTGTCGTGAAACAAAGGAATGGTCATCTTGCCAACCATGTAAGTAGCTCCTAGTGTCAAGAACTAGCTTCTTATTTGCCATAAAGAGTCCTGATATCAAAACCCAGTAGCCAGCCCAAAATCCGTTAAGGATACTTTGCCTTCCAGATTTCGAATCAGGATTGAAGGTACAGATAATATGGTAGCTTCGAGAAAACCCTATGAATTAAGAACAAGTGAACTTAGATAATAAAGCACCTAGTCGAAAAAGTCCAGCGCCTAGACGAGAAAGACGACATACGACCAAAGGGGAGAAGCTATTAAACGACTGATAAGAACAAACTAAGATAAAGAAAGAACAAACTAAGATAAAGATAAGAGGACAATAATTAAATACTATGGAGGACATATCAACTAGCCTCAAGAAGTGGATTTATCTCCTTATCGTGAAACGCAGATAAATCGTACTTACTGGTTTTACTACAATAAAACCTTCTACTTTCATTTACCCTTCCATCAATTACACCCTTCCAAATGCATCCTTTCAATAACACCCTCGTAATCCTTCAAACACCATTTGCATCGAACTCCTAAAGACACAAACCATTCTTGTGAGTCACATTTTCTCAAATGCTGACAATCTTGCTCAATATTCTAGACAATACATTCCATGACTTCTAAGTAGTCTTAGATGGTTCATTCACCTATGCTTCACTCAACTTTGATTTACAAGCCTCACCAAGCCTCACCAACTTGATTGGTACATAAACATCACATTTCATATTCTCTAAGCCTCCCAGTTCTTTTTTGTGAACCCAACCTCCCCTTTTTCCCAAGCTTGCGTTTCTGTTAGTTAACATTTTTTAAATACCACATAACAAATGGTAGCATTAACCACAATTAATTACCAACTTGGAAACATCTTACATAATGTCTATAAATGTTTATTACTAGTTTTGATGAATTTATAATAAAATGACGGCTTACAATAGTGAGCATAAATGATGATGATAATGATAAATAAGTTGGGTCGCATTTGGATCCTTATTTAGAAGTTCCAAGAGCTTAGCGACGACATACAATCCCTGAACCTCCGCCCATTTGGCCACTACATTGAACAACTGGGAAATCAGAGCTCCTTCTCACCACTTGGTCAATAGACCCAAACTTCGTCACCTTGCAATCAGGTGCCATAAGTGAGCTTGTCATATATGATGCATCCCCACCCATAATAGGCATTGCCAAAGTTCGATCCACTGGACTAATAAAATTGGGAGCATAAGTTTGTCCTAATACACCATGGACCAAATCAGAGATATGGTAGAACTTGAAGTTTAAATCAAGATGGGCAAAGCAATCATCTTTAGGGATGCCATAGTTATGAATGCGAGACTCCATAGCAGTGATAGGTACCACCATTGCATCAAGTGCTAACAACCCCTCAATCAACACCGAAATTGAATTTACATTTTTATTGCGTCTGATCTGGATGCCAGCACGTGGTTCAATCCAGGATGCCCCAGCTTCTGTAGAGAGAGTGATGGGAACATTGTCCCAAACTATGCTAATTTGTTCAATATTGTCATTCCATAGAGTCACTTTGTTTGCTCCAATATAGAGTTGATGCTCTCGAAACATAATCCCTAGTGACTTGACCCAAGTGAAGTCTCTCTTTCTACCAGCACCTCCAGACTTTCCAATAAAATAAGCATTAATATGAAGATCATCATCAGTGAAAATGCAGAAAGTGGATTCTTTTTTGCCATGAAAGTAGAACAAGACGCCATCACCACCCACGAAACGTGGATCTTGACAAACGGCGCCCACCTTATCACAGGGTGGAGGCGCCGCTGTAGTGTTTGATGGAGGCTCCGTTGTAGTGTTAGATGGAGGTGGACTAGGGGAGCTTGGAGGTGGTGGTGAGGGCGGAGGCTCCGTTGTAGTGTTAGATGGAGGTGGGGGAGGCTCCGTTGTAGTGTTAGATGGAGGTGGACTAGGGGAGCTTGGAGGTGGTGGTGAGGGCGGAGGCTCCGTTGTAGTGTTAGATGGAGGTGGGGGAGGCTCCGTTGTAGTGTTAGATTGAGGTGGACTAGGGGAGCTTGGAGGTGGTGGGGGTGTAATTGAAGGTGGTGGAGGCGTTGTAGTGTTAGATGGAGGTGGACTAGGGGAGCTTGGAGGTGGTGGGGGTGGATTAGATGGAGAAGTGGTTGGACTTATTGATGGAGGAGGTGAAAACGCATCTGAACTTGGCGCAGGTGATGGAGCTGGGGATTTAGCTGGAGGTTGTGCTGATGGAGATTTAGCTGGAGATTGGCCTCCTGCAGCCATTGCAACAATTGCAAAACTTAGTAAAACTAGCCCCAAGAAGACAAGAAAGCGAGCCATGCTTAAGCTTGTAGGTTGCAAAGGGTTATGGTCCTTTATATATAGGCAGACATGCTTTGCTGAATCGTTGAAGATTGTTACTCAAGGGAGGTTCTGGATTCTGAAAATTTGCCTCAATTAGGTGGCGTGAATGTCGTTATGTGGCTTATGCTTTGTGGAGAGGCCAGGTGATATATGAAGAGGCAGGTTGTATAGGCTTTGTGTCAACAAATGCTTGTTAAAAGCATTGGAAAGTGTATAGGCGGTGCATAGGGCTTCACACTATATAGATTTGCGCCAAAAATGTCAAATGCCCAGCTAGGTTTAGAAAAAAAAACAAACAAAAGAAAGAATCCAACGATTTTGTTTTTCTTTGCCTCAAATGTCAAACGCCCAGCTAGGTAAAAACAAAAAAATCCGACGACTTTTTTCTCTTTGCTTGCCCTAAATTAGGGAGGAGCTTTGCCGGAGTCTCGCGACCAAGTCATACCTCAGATAAACGATGCTAGTCTGCGGCGACAATGGTATGAGGAATTTATTGTTTGACGAATTTAAAGTTCGAATGTGTCTGATTTTAGAGCCTGCGGAACAAAATGCCCTTGTTTGGTGCTTTTATCGGCTCACGATTTGGGGGTGGATTCCAAAAATGGTATTCCGCTCTGCAAATAAACGTATTAGACTCTTGATTTCATCTTTTTTAATTCGACTTTGATTAGTCGAATACTCATCAATCTCTGTTGCCGGAAATGGTGATAAATGGCCTTGTTTCTTGTTTATCGAAAATGATGCCCATATCCTCCCTAAAATGCACAATAAAAAAATCCTTGAAAATTCCTCTTTTCAATAGAAGTGATTTTCAGAAACGCGATATCTGGCCACAATGCCGTTTTGTGATTTTGTAAATTAATATCCTTTTATTCGTGTGCATGTGGAAGCCCTTGAAATCATCGGATTTGATATAGGGTCACCGAAATTAGGGAAATTCCAACCTGTCATGATTAGTGTTGGAATATTCGCGCATCCAAATCGATTGGGTTCATCTTGTGGCAGTGCGGAGGCAAACAGGTGGCTATTGCTTTGAACGAAATGCTATGGCTTCGCTTTTGCCTGGCTTTGCTTCTGCTATTCACTACTTCCTTGTGATTGAAACAAAATGCCACAGGAGGTTTTGAATGTATTAGTCTCGTGATTTTATGCTTGAATCTGGATCTAGATCTCTAAGCAGCAGCGTAAATATGAGGGTGTGCCCACCATGAAACGGATATTTCCCTGCTTGGGCTTGGCTGAAACAGGCATACAGCCTCTTGTTTGGAACATGGCATACAAGAAAACATATACCAGGTTCGTTCTATTTATCTATCGGTTTATCTGTTTACTCTTATGCACTACTGCAGATAGTCCTGGATAAATAGAATGCTTTAAATGAAACAGATTTGAAGTATTCTAAAATCTTCTAATATCTCTTAATATTCCAAGCTGCTCTTATTGGATTTGATGGCAACAGAATGATCTCGGCAGGATGGGATCGAGCCAGAAGTTCAAATGATCCTCAGCAAAAAGACTCACAAAATCTGGAGGCCAAACAATTCAGGTTATTTCTTATGTTGCTATGAATCAAAACAATCTTTTGTTTCTAAAGATTGTCTCTCTTCCAGCTTCCATAGCATTCCCGTTAATGTTAAATGCTTCTTTGAAAGCAAAAAAGTGGACATAATTTCTTTGCTTCTGCCAAAGAATATTTATAAATTGTGATGATCAGTATGATTAAAAACTGCCTTGATAAGGAGCTATGGATTGGTAAGGATGTCCATATTTCTGCAAAATTACATTCTTTATGCGGCCTTAGTTTATTAGACGGTAAAGACGCATGTTGCTATAGCTTCTCAATCCTGATGCACAGTGCTCCATTGTTTCATGATGCAGCAGATCTATGCCTTCATAGGAATTATGCATCTAGACTCTTTACTTCCTTGCATTCTTGCACTCGTTTGCATGTAAGAAATGGCTCATGTAAAAAATGGCGTGCACATTGTTTACATGATGGCCGTTTTTTTGAGGAACAATTTACTTTGCTTCTGATTGCTTCCAAGTTTTACTTTGTTTCAGGACTGATGGCCCAGGACTGATGGCCGGCTACCTAATGTTAAAATTGAGGTTCTTTCTTCACAGTATAAGTGAGGCATTTTTCTTTAAGCCTCACTTGTGCATAGTTGGTATTGCACATAGCAGAAGGCTGATCGATGTAGCAGGTCTGTACAATTAGGTGAGTTTATTGAAAAAAACTGGTCTTCTAACATGCTTGCATTAAATTATATTTCGATATTTTATGATTGCATGCTCGTTCTTTTTTAAGGTTGCAAATCTGATACTCCTCTATATTTGTGACAGGGGGAAGATATTTGTGTTGCACTGTAAAGAGTTCTGCTGTTTGGTTCACTGTCACAAATGGGCTAAGATTAGGGGGAAAAAAGCAAGTTTATGAAAAATCGTTCTAGCTTCACTTCGTCCAAGATTATGTGCAGCTATATATGGTACAAAATCTCACAAAGTTCTGATATTTTAATTTCCTTCTCGTGCATTTCTGTATCTTGCATTAAGGATTCAAGTGAGGGTATATAATCTTGTTAAGCAACAGCTGTGATGTGTAAGGACTTTGAATCAGAGAGTGTAAGTCTCTGAACATTTATGTTTACAATGAAAAAATCTCTTGAATTTTCATCTTAAGTTGATTTATGTGCTTTCTTTTTGCTTACGCATCGCATGATGAGAAAACCCACCTGAGTGAAAGTATACTCTGACGATTTCCTTCCTGGTGATGTATTGCTTGCAAAAAGTGCAACAATCTGGGCTGTCTTTCAGCATTGGCCATTTTGTGTAGGTTTAGGTATTCTTGGTTCCTGCATTCAAGAAGCAAAATATGCGTCCCATTCTATGAAAAACTATGGCTCATTACGTGCAGAAGCCTTAAGTAATCAGAAAATAGCAAATTGTGCAAAGGCCGTACTAACTACTCACTTGAGAAATGTCACTGAGGAAACCCCCGCATGTCCATCAAAAACTGCTGCATATGTGAAACCCTATGTGGAAGGACCCTCTAACACAATGTCATCTTGTATTTCAAGCCGTGATCCCTGCAAAGTAAGCTGGCCCCATTTGATACCCTTATCGATGGCAGCGTCCTCAGATTCCTATATAGTTGTTTGTGTTGCCACTACTGAAGTTAATGTTGGTCTGTCAGAAGCCAGTTGAATAATCTGTCCCCTTTCCATTACTCCATTGGTAGCAGCAACTGAAGGACAAACCCTATGCAATTGTCTAGAACTTCTTGTGCAATAGACATTAGAGGATTCACAAACTGATGTTGACATAACAGAATAGGATTTGGAAAACCCTCCTGCTGCAAGACCTGCCATCATTGGATTCTACAGCAATTAATGAATATGATTTTTGCTTCATCACGTTAGTACACTTGTAAAATTCCCCAGTTCCGACCTAATTGAGGAGATCAGATTAATGGCGAAGAGGGATGCTCACAAACTGCAGTTGTGGACACCATTCAAAATTATGGATGGAAATTAGTGGATTAAATCTTTATTTAATTAATGGATGGAAATGACCTTATTTTGGATTTACTATCAAGTCTGCCATGCGCATCACAAGTAACAAGCTTACTTGGATGCAAAACTGTAACGTGACTCTATATAAGATTCAACATCCCAGACGTAACTGCTAACACTAATTCTCGTAATCCCGCAACCTTGGTTCGGGAAATTCCCCGGATTCCACCGTACAAATATAGAAAAACTTGTGTTACCAAGATGTTAACCGGAACTGCCCCCGAACATAATTGCTAACTTTTAGGAAAAGAACTGGGCTGGGGAAAA
>JAANSK020298202.1:0-10147 GCA_011763485.2 Isoetes engelmannii
CCATAACAACTCCAAAAATTAACACTTTCTTTCTCTCCCGCCTCTCTTTTTCTCTTTTTCCTCTCTCTTTCTTTCACATTCTCTTCACTCACTTCTCTTTCTTGCCTGCACATCTCTAATAATTTCAGAATACCTTCACTTCACTCCCTGCTCAAAAAAGCAACGGAGTGTCTTTCGCTAGCTGGCTTTCCAAGAGCGTGCAGGGAGGGAGGATTCAAACAGGTACCACCGGCCGCCAATTGACATAACAACCAGAAACCAAACTCCCAGACAAACAGAACTGATAACAACTCCAACGGCCTACCGGCATAAAACTGGAACCGAAACTGATCCCGACAGAAATACTATAGTGCTTGGGAGCCATAGCCAATGCCACCGCCATCCCCCCTCACTGCCTTGTCTTTTATCTAACGCAAGATCAGAGATACAAACATCTCTAATACTTCACAAAATAAAATCATACCAAGGAACACCTTCGCTTCAAGCTTTCCAGGGGGCCGAAATAATTAGACCCTGTCTCTATACCAAAACGTCTAAATCAAGACCCAAATCAGCTATCACTGGATGGAGCATGCCACGAGCTTTCTAACGAGCCCAAGCATGCCTAAAACCGATACCGCATGCAAGAGTTATCGCCAAAATACTCTGGCTGCAAACCCTACCATCACCAAAAGAGGGCCGGAACTGTCAGACCCTTTTTCTGTATCAAATCAACAAAATCAGCATCCAAATCTCATATCACTGGAAAGGGCGCGCCACAAGCTTTCCAAAGAGCCCAAGCACGCCCAAAACCGACACCGAAATCAAGAACTATGATCAAAAGGGCCGAAGCGGAAACCCTAAGTGCCGCCATGAGCGCCTAGGGCTCCTAGTAGCCCTCTCTCGCCTAGGGTATCCTTGTTCTTGGCCTTATAGCGCTCCAGTTTCTGTTGGCAGGCGAGGACTTGCGCGCTCGCCAATTCGAGACGAGTCATCTTCTTGACGGTCTGTTAAGTGTGGGCCATACCTTGATTTGCTGGAATCTGACTTTTGGTACCTCGAAATCGCCTCACAGACCGAGAGCAAGAAAACAAAAGGAAAACCCTAATTTTTGGAACGTCGAGGTGCATATTGGTTTGGGGATTTTTTTAGGGTTTGGAATGGGAAAATGGTATTATCTAACTATTTCAATAATTTATATTTAGATATCTTAAACATTTAAGTTAGGGCATTTTTATTTTGAGTACCCTTGGTGTGCGCCAGGAGGTCATTAGGATGATCCTAATGGTGCTCCCTCGCACTTGGAGGGTACTCGGCTAACCTAGGTGTCATTTTGCTATAATTATTAATCTGTTAACAATTATAAGGAAGGAAGGAAGGAAGGAAGGAAGGAAGGAAGGAAGGAAGGAAGGAAGTATATTTTAATGTCCACGGAGGCCAAAGGCCTATGAGACGGTACATGCTTTTACAGATCACACATTAAAACCCAAATCCAACAACAAAAAGCAGACAATGCAACTGTACAATGCACCCCTACTGCCGGGATGAAAAAACCCCCACGTGGAAAGAAAAACCCTAACAGCAGGCCATCAAATTCCCTGTCCTAGAAGAGAGACCCTTGTGGCCGAGATCTGCAGAATGTAAGAACCCAATCGTGCCACCATGGGTGACGCGAGTAACCGATGCAGTGGTATGTTCGAACATCTGAGATCAGGATGGGCTGCTCGGACATTGGCATATGCCGGGCACTGTTGGAGGGCATGGTGCTCATCCTCCACCAGATGCATATCACAACACTGACATAACCTCTCTTCCCTGGGGATCCTCTCCCCCCCATTCACACTCCAACGACCTGTCTCAATTCTGAGGTGACATCCTAGCTTTAAACTTGATTCTAAGATGAACCAGCTTATTTAATTTATCTTTAGACTTAATTTTCTAGGTCAAATAGGGTCAAGTACCCTCGGTGTGTGCCAGGAGATCATTAGGATGTTCCTAATGGTGCTCTCGCTCACTCGGACGGCACTTAGGACATTTTTGGCCAATTTTTCTAGCTTAAGTCTATTTGTTGGGTGGATGCTAACTACATCTATCTAGCTACTACTAATCCTGGAAAAAAACATTTCTTTCCATTTTTTAGATTCTTGCTTGGGATTCAAACCCCAACGCTGAGTTTCTAGGACAGTTAGAGCTATTGGGTGATGGCCAGTGCTCGATCTTGGTCAACCAAGATCATTGCTCTGATACCATTGTGACGTCTCCTGATCATATACGATGCTCCTATCATATATAAACTGGAGATCCCCTCTTGCTAGCCTGGCTAGCTAATAAGAGGTCATCCACCTGACGTCAGACTCTTGACAGTGATTAAGAGTCTACGTGGAATGAATGGACATGTCATTCATCCCATCATCACTTGAACAATTTAGCAGGGGCACTATTGATTAGCAAGGCTGAAGAAGCCATGTTGTTTAGACTTAAGGCCATGTCATACACCCTCTCTGAAAATCCCAGATGCTTCATAGCCTGCTTGAGGAACTGCCAACTAATAGTATCATAGGCTCTTTGAAATTCTAGTTTCAGCATAAGGCATCCCTGCCCAGACAGTTTGTTCCAATGTAGACTCTTTAAGGCACCAATGTAATTATTCAAGATGTTCCTATTAGAAAGAAATGCAGATTGACATGGGTTAATTACCCTTTGAAGCTCTATTTTCACTCTATTAGCAAAAATCTTGGCTAGGAGTTTATATATAGTATTGGTTAAAGAAATGGGTCTCTAGTCCCCAATCTTCTTTGGATTGTCAGTTTTGGGGATGAGGGCTATGTGCCCTGCATTTATACTAGAGCTAATCCTCTTTGCTTTCTAGGCTCACTTTATGAAGACTGTGATGTCCTCCTTCATAAGATCCTAGAATTCCAAATAGAACTCGGGAGTGGAAGAGACTTTTGGAGCTATTACGTATCAACCGCTCTTTGACATCTAGTCATCATCCGAAAAGTAATAGGCAAGACAAGTGCACTAATCAGACTTTAAAGCAGTTGCAGAGGTGTTTCATCAGTTACCAGCAGTATGATTGGATCGATTGACTCCTATTAGCTGAGTTTGCCTATCACAACTCAGTACATGCTTCGACCGGTTAGACAACATTTTTTCTGAACTCTGGCCTATACCCTCGATGGTCCTTCAATGCCGCTGGATATGACTCTGTTAATCCCAGTGTTGAGTCTCGACTTGAGAAGCTCCAGGCTCTTCAATCAGATCTTCAACATCATCTTCTCCGGGTACAGGAACACTATTAGCACTATGCAGATCTGCACTGTTAGTAAGCCCCTCCTTTTCCTGCTGGTTACCTTGCCTGGCTCCTGCGCAGGGACCTCCCTACTACACATTCCTGCAACAAACTTGAGTATCATCGCCTTGGTCCTTATCGGATCATAGCTCAGGTCAGTGATGTTGCATTTCAGCTTGAGCTCCCTCCAACTGTTCGGCTACACCCAGTCTTTCGTGTTTCGGTACTGAAATCATATATGCCTAATCCCTTCCCAGATCGAGTCCCTCCACCGCCCCCACCAGTGGAAATCGATGATCACTACGAGTTCAAGGTTCTTGAGATTTTGGACTCTAAGTTTCTCCGTCAGCGATTGTATTACTTTGTCGACAGGGAAGGATACTCTTCAAGTGATTGGACCTAGACGCCTACCAAGAATCTGAGCAACGCACCTGACAAGATTGCAGAATTCCACCGACGATATCCCAACAAGCCAAGTCCAAGTACTCCGGCTCCAGCTCTGAGGCCTCGATGCCGTCATAGGAGGGGGATGGTATGACGACCATACATATATTCATATACATGAGCATTATACTCGTATGTACAAAAGATGGTTTGCTTGCCGCCAGGCCATTTGTTTTCTTCATTCTTCCTTGCATATCATATTCTTCGCATATTTCTCGCGTATTTCTTGCATATTTTCCACGTATTTTTCTTGTTCTTCGCGTAGGTTCCCGATAGTTTGAACCGAAATCGTTCGACAAGAATGAAACTCCTCTATATATATGTATACCAATGGTCCAGACCATGCCATTCCAATGCATGAGATCTTGCCAAGTGTCATACATGCACGTAGGTTCCAGAATGTTCTAGGACTTCCTAGATGCTACCGTGCATATGTGGCAAATGCAAGAGAATACCATCAAAGAGAATAGGTAGTGCACTTGGCTAAGGTATGTGGCTTGCAACTAGTAGGTTCCAGAATGTTCTAGGACTTCCTGGATGCTACTACAATATGTGGTAGATGCAGGAGAATACTACCAAAGAGAACAGGTAGTGCACTTGGCTAAATTATGTGGCTTGTAATTAAAAGGTTGCGAGTTCAAACCTTGCCTTATGCAACTACTTTTTTGCATCCGTGTGACGACCATCTTTTGTAAATACTAGTATAATGCTCATATAATACGAATATCCATATGGTCGTCACACGTGGCAGTATAATATAGGTATTCATATCGTATATTATCCTGGAATGTCACATCCACTGTTGAAGATGTCCTTCCTAATATAGGTATTCATATCATATATTATCCTGGAATGTCACATCCACTGTTGAAGAAGTCCTTCCTACAATGCCATGTTGAACAGTGTAGTTAGGATAGGTACTATTGATGGCCCTGCCCATTTGAGAAGCTCAGCCTACATGCCGACAAAGTCTGCCGCCTTGCCATTGGCAAGACGTTGCAAGCTCTAAGAGACATCTGCCTCTGTGATTATAAAGAAAGCATCTTCACATATTAAAGCCTCAATATATGTGTGGTGTAGCCTTGATAAGATCTTTGCATATTTAAAGCCTCAATAGCTTTTGTAGAATTGCCTTGATGATAAACCTCCATAAAGTGTTCAAGTTGAATCATGCTTTTCCAAAGTTAACTTTATTCCCAGAGCTATCTGCAATAAAGCTTCTTAACATGTTGGAGCATATTTTTAAAGCTCTTATACAACTCATTAGAATCAAGAAAGTTTTTACTTATTCCTCATGTAGCACTTAAGATCTTGGAGCGAAGCTTTTATACAACGCATTAGACTTTAACAATTGTTTATAACTCACTCCTCATATAGCACTGCAAACCTATAAATTTACAGTTGAAGGCTAGGCTGCTATCAAAGTCATTTCAAATTATGCAGGGTAGGGTGGTCGCACATTACGGTGAACAAGAAAAGTCTCACTCTATTTTTTGCACCACAAATGAGATGCACATGACTGAAAGATAGCACGTCTGATTCGAAAAATGTGAGGGGAAAAACAAATCCTAATTCCTCCATTGTCTCCATCGGGCAAATCCGACGTATCTTGCAATATGCATCACCTTTGAATGATGGCACACAGTGATATAGTAGATGGACTGCTTGTATAGCTTTTGATTTCTAAATATTTTTTTCAACGCTAGTTTTTCGTCAGAATCAGTGTTGAGCTACATAGATAAACATCCACTTCACATCACCTACAAAAGAAGGAATCTAATTGGGGAGTACATGAGCATCAGTTTCTGTTAATGAATGAAGCAAACACGTTTAATTGTGGTAATTAAGAACTTCAATGAAATTATATTAGGACAATGATTTTGCATGTGCTTTGTCATAAACCACATAGAGAAAACCTTAATCATGTGGCTATGTAAGATTGTACATCACAAATTAGTAGAGGGCCACTATGAGTTAAAGGCAAAATGTCAAACATCATTCTTACAACCCAACATCCCCACATCCAATTGCACATGGCATTGGGGCACCATAGCACATTGTTTCTTTTGCCACAAAGTCATATTTCTCTAGCTCTAGGGTTTGTGGGCTATCATATATAGTCTGTATCTAAAAATACAGTTTTCACTCTTTTTGGGTTGCCCGAAGGGCAAACCCTAGGGATGGAGGTGATGAAAATGGTATATTCTTGAAATATGCCATACAAAAAGTCTAGATTAAGGGAGGCAAGTGATTGGAAGACTGAGATTGAGTTGGAGCTTATTCCATATTGAAAGCCTTATGTTCCGCCCAAACGCTAATTCCACTCAGAGTTTTCATCAACACTAACAATTAGTTGATTTTTGCATGCAACTTCCCTTCTCTGTCACACATAGTAGAGCATATACGACTCTCTGCCACACATGGTAAAGCATATCAAGAGGGATGCACTTGTGTTATGCATATAAACAATATGCGTGTACGCTAAGGTGTTTTTATTGCCTATTTCGTACTTATAATAAGTGTTATCTACCATGAATCTCACTTGTCTAGTTGTATTTTAAGGAGTACAAGGGTATAAGAAGGCATTTGTATGTGTATAATAAAAGGTTTCTGCCTGACCCTAGGAACGCAGATGCTATATCCAAAATACATATATGTGAATTCCCTGGGGGGCATATACCATGGAGCTTAAGCATAAGATAGAGTTCGGCTGTCGAATTTTGAAGACAGGTATTGGATTGGTGCAAAGTCCGTGTAATTGTTCTATTCCAATTTTGCAGTACCTAGCATGATTCAGATATGGCAAGGGAGCATTCAAAGCAAATTTTTGGGGATTATGTTAATGGCTTGCAGAGAAAGCACCAAGAATACAGTTAGGAACCGGCAATCTCTGGCAGTCATTTATTATGAATATAATTAACATGCTTGGTAGTCCAGTAAAATTTCGGCTTGCAAAGTTTTCCTACCTCTTCCAGTTGCGAATCGTGGAAGCTGCTATACCACAATCTGTATTTTTCTGTTTAATTCTTCTCTCTCTCTCTTCCTATCAATTTTATAGACTTTATATAATTTAACCTTTGTCCACTTGTATTATCCTAGCCCATTCTCATGAGTTTGCCGTTAGCTCCTTGTTGCCATTCTCATGAGTTCATCCTATTTGTCCATGAACCAATCTTTTTAGTTCCTTGTTGCCATTCTCATGAGTTCATCCTATTTGTCCATGAACCAATCTTTTTAGTTGATAAAAAATACATGCGGAAAGAGGGATTTTTGTAAGCAAGCTTGGTTGAATATGTAGCAAAACAACAGGGGGTTCCAGGTGGATTTAATATCGATTTATAAATGACTATTGTCGAAACCATAGACCATATTCCTAAAACAATTAATTGGGTTGTTATAAAAAAAAACATAGATTTAAGAGAAAAAGAAAACACATTAGCTCGTTGGTTGTCTTGGTCAACGCATTCTTATTAGGACATTGAATTCTTTTGATACGGGTTCGAGTCCGACGACCCCAACATAAGATCTAGGCCATAGGATCGACGGATCCGACGACCGAGGTAGTTTAGGGTGCACCTCATTTAGAATATGTAGCAAAACAACAGGGGGTTCCAGGGGGATTTAATATCGATTTATAAATGACTATGGTCGAAACCATAGACCATATTCCTAAAACAATTAAGTAGGTTGTTATAAAAAAAAAAACATAGATTTAAGAGAAAAGTAATCACATTAGCTCGCTGGTTGTCTTGGTCAATGCATTCTTATTAGGACATTGAATTTTTTTGATAGGGGTTCGAGTCCCCGTATTTCAGATTTCAAAACCTTAGGCAAATCCGTATTTCATATTTCAAGTTCATAGGCGCCCCCAATCATAATTCACTATAATCGCGAAACGAGAGGCGTCCGACGACCCCAACATAAGATCTAGGCCATAGGATCGACGGATTCGACGACCGAGATAGTCAGGGTGCACCTCGTTTAGAATATGTAGCCCTCACTTTGTGAATGGAATGACATTCTAATTTTTCATTATGATGAACATGCTCATGTTGGATCTCGTAATTTTTATTCTCACCACTTCAACTCCCATGTCTTAAATGAAATCGTTTTATAAATATGATTCACCCAGCAAACATAAACTTGTTTAGCACAATTAAAAACTTTTTAATATCATATTACAATGGAGAATAGTGCAAATGTACCAAAGTTTCTTTATTTATTTTTTGTTTTTATTGTTTTTCATTTTGATGGACAACCCCTTGTGCTAAAGCACCTTGTTTTATGGAGCACATTATTTCTAGGCAACGGTGGAAGGCTAAGATTTTGGATTTTCCTTCAAGGCATCGTAAAAAAGAGAATATCAGTATACTCGAAAAATCCCTCGAATATAATTAAATATCTTGTTCTCATCCCGTTCCCGTTCCGAATTTTGGGTCCAAGTTTTCGTTTGGGGTACCTATGATGCAAACTGAAGTATGTGAATAGACAAAATATATCACACCAACTAAAATAACACGTCCTTGTCTATGCTATCTATGTTCGAATTGTTCCCGCTTTGCCTTATGTTTTTTTTTTGCAAATCTAAACAAACTCCAATAATCTAATCTTTTCCCCAAGATTGTCGTACTGCTAGGGTTTTCAATTTATTTGTCGCGGATCATTGATCATGGGCATATTTTGGGTTCCAAAAGCGTGATTTAGTCATAAGAGTGATAAAAACGGTACTATTAAAAAATCCAATAGTTAAAGTTGGAAGAGAAAACAAGATTGAAATATCTAACACATTAGTTTGTAGGCATATGTAATTTAAGGTCCACATTCCACTGCCCCGAAAATGATTACCTGAAAGAACAAGGAAGCTCCACGATGGTATCTACCATGGATTTCTAGATTTCACTAGAAGGCGCCGGTTTCTGATATGGCGGCAGAATTCAGGGTTCTATCAGGCATGATCCCCCATCAGTTTATATCTTGCTTGCTCAAAATCTGCCATGTGGACAAAGGAAGTGTATTCTTGAAGAGCTGCCACAATCGTCATGGAATACTGTGTGTGGAAGTTAACCCGGAAGATTTTTTTGTTCCAAGCAAATGGTATGCCGTTGAGTGCAATCTGGGCTTAAGAGCCGGTTCACATGCAACCATCGGAGAAGAGGGGGCCTGTTTTACCCATAGCAAATTGGCGATGGTGGGCGTAAAAGGGTGAGTCTTTTTACGTGATGGTGAAAGTGGCGATGGTGCATGTGAAAGGGCTCTAAAGACATACATCTTTTTTACTTTTCCTTAACAAACTGGCCCTCAAGTTTTATAGCTAAGATCGAATCTCAGCCGTTGGTTGTAGTGGTGTGACCCACCAGTAGCACGCTTGAGGGTCCATAAACACCTAGTTTGTTATGCCAAACGGCCATAAACACCTAGCTTGTTATGAAATCACCATAAAACCACCATAATTTCTCCATAAAACTCTCGAGCCTAGCTTGTTAAGGAGGATAACACCCTAGAACTCGGGTGTTTATGCCCTACTATAACAATCTCGAGCCTCCGTCCTCGATTGTTATAATAGGGCATAACCCTCGTTCCAGGGTGTTATCCCTCTCGTATGCTATGCTACGTGCTTGTTTAGAAGGTTTCCACATGGCGGACCCGAGGGTGATAATGTGGCAAGAAAGGAAGTTCCGCACTGAGTCAGCAACATGTAATGACATGTTGGCGAGAAAGACGGGCAGGCACCTATACCCTGTATATTATCTTCTCGAATAATACATACAGTAGCAAAAAAATGTAATCCTAATAACATGTAAGTAAACTGACTGCATTGGCATGAACTTTCGGTCGATCAGCATATCGTTTCTAGTTGCTTCAAATTCAAAGGTCTCTTCCATGTTTAAGTTCCCATTCTTCCCATTTTCCATTCGGACATCAGATTTTTCAACAACGAACAGTTATGGATTGGTTCAAAGCATGGTGAGGATGTATGCTTCTAAATTGCGGGATTACGGGGACGTTAAGGACTTAACACAGGGTAGACAGATCCATATTGAAATTGTTGAAAACGGATTGCAGGATATTCCCTGTCTAGCGCACCTACTCTTAAGAATGTATGGGAAATGTGGATGTGTTGAGGATGCAAATAGTGTGTTCTGCACTCTATGGGATCAAGATGTTGTGCTGTGGACTACCATAATTGCAGTTTATGCCCAACATGGACATAGGAAGGAGGCCCTTCAATTTTTCAACAAAATGCAGGAGGAAGAAGTGAGGCCTAATAGGGTCACATTTGTGAGCGTACTAAATGCATGCACTTCGCCAGCAGGTCGAGCTGAAGGCAAGCTGATTCATGCCTCCATTACAAGTGTTGGTTTTGAATCTGATATTGTCATGGGAAATGTTCTTGCTCATATGTATGGTGAGTGTGCCAGTGTTAATGATTCA
>JAANSK020298213.1:0-10146 GCA_011763485.2 Isoetes engelmannii
TATATGGGTTTGTCTGTGTTTCAGAAACTAGCAAATTTCTCTTGTTTAAAGTTAAAGTTTGAAGATAATAGTGAAAAAGGATATTATGATCGAAAAAATGAAACTCTTACTGTATTCCAGACACTTCCTTTACAGGAAAAGCGAAAGAAAACAAAAATTTCATCCCTTATTGTATTCTGGAATACATTTTCTATTCTAGAATAGTGAAAGAGAAATTAAAAAGCAACATCGATCAATCTCGACTACATGATATTTCAACGAAATTTGCAAAATTAATTTGTGTCATGAGCATCAACATGCTCTTTTAAACGTATGTTCTCCTTCGAAAGAGTAAGATTCCTGTTCCACTCGTTCTTTAGCTGAGCGAGAACATTACCCTCTTCGCTGATTGTGCCTGCTGAAGAAACGAATGTCACTTTCAAGAGTTTTATGGCATCTGGACTAAATAAGTTATTGTGATGGGCTCATCACCTTTAGCACTTTTGCTATCATCGGCTTGCTTGACTCTCTTGGAGCTACCACTACCACTACCCTATCCCCACTTCCCACTAGCATAGTTCACTGCCTCACCGTGGCATATCTCATAATATACTTGTTTAGCGAATGTTTTGCTAAATTTGCCATTGTGTGGCTTATCACCCTTCACTTGAATCCACCTCTCGGTGGCTCCAGCACGCAGCCTGCAATCGACCACTTTGTACTTACTCTCATATAAGGCCAGTCCTTTTTAAATTGCTTGTGGTCCAGGTTTGCCTCAACATCATCGTAGTCCGCTCCATCTGGGCACAACCCTGGGCCATGTTCGAGGGCAAATTATGCACCTCTGTAGTGGTAACACCTTGTTTCTTGGAAATGTCTTCCATTGCCCTTAGCCTTATTAGCTCCTTTACACGCCATTCGTTTGCTTTGGCACGTTCCTCTGTTCTTCTCAGTTGGTCTACTCTTCTCGCTCCGTAATCCATGCTCCAACTCCTCATGCTTCGCTCCTCATTATTTTCTCTCCTCGTTCTTCATCTATGTAGTCTAGTCATGCAACTACCATATCGACTAAACCCCAAAAATCAGAATTGCCTTCTATGGGTGTTCTATACGCTTGTTATTAATTTTATAAATAAGGAGTGTGGGATATATGATTGTTCCAAAAAAAAAAAAAAAAAAAAACACATGTTAGAATATGCTCTAACAAGGCTCCTGCCAACAAGGCTCTTCTCATAAATCATAAACAAGGATCTGCCCATAAATCTGAAATTACGTCACATTGAAAAGGTTTCCCTAAGGGCCAAATTCGACTGGCGGAATTAAAGCTCTTCAATTAACACAGACAAGTAGCGGTACGCCATGGTTGCAGATGCTGAAGTTCATGCCCTTTTCATAAAAAAAAAAGCCTTTGAAAGCATCCACCTATTAACCTCTACATTATTCCTTTATCTTTGCATAGGCCACACCAAGACCAAGGTTTTTTATTGCATCTATGTACTATTTTTGTGCTCCCACTGTGAATGGTTCAGCATAAACTATGTTTCGGATATTAAAATTGATAATGAGGTAATGGGTCTTTTTCATTCATTCTTTGATTTTGGCAGCCGTTTTTCAGAAATGTCAATAGATGTGGGCGGTTCTCTTGAATATTTTATAATCTAAAGGTTAAAAAGTAACTATAATATCAATCCCAAAACATGCACTTTTGTTGCATGCTTTCTCACCCCTCTACAAAAGCCTTCAAACATTTTCATGAATGGGAGGCGATTTTTAAATCATTTCATGTTCTTACCTTCTAGGATCTCGGTCGCCACATTCATTAGTTGTTCACTATTCTCCAGAAAATGGTCCAAATGGTCATCGAAGGGCACCATGAAGAAGCAAAATTTTAGTAGATTAGTGCCACCTTCAAGGTTGCCTTGGGGAGCCATGGACAACATGAGACTAACAAAATCTGTTGCTTCAAGTGGAGGGCTTTGAATATAATGTGTGAACCAAGAATGACCGACTTTTCGAATGGTGCCAGTCTCAGGATGGCATTTTTCAGAGACAGTGCAAATGAGTTTGAGATCCGGCTAAGTTTTGGCTGATGCAAAAGAGGATTTGTGGGTTTTAATAGTTTGCAAGCCAATAGACTGAGGATGGCTCAAAGATAAGAATGAACTAGAGGATAGGTGGGTTTTGATAGTTTGCAAGCCATTAAACCGAAGATTGCGCGAATATACAAATGAACTAGATCTTGATAGATCAAGACAACAAGTGCTAAAGGGGAAGACTGATACATAGTTCACCATTGTTGGTTATGAGAAATCTACTTGTGCATCAACCAGAAAAATGTTCACGCATTATATAGCAAGGAAAGCAATTTCTCAAGAGAGTTCACCCATATTTTCGCTAATATCTTATCTAAACATATCTTATCTAAACATATATAATTCCTATACATCAATAAATTGGGAATATTCGTGTCACCGGGGCAAGTATCTTGGCCGTCCAATTTTTGCACCAATGTTATGATTCGATTTTGTACAGGTTGGATCTAATAGGTATGAATGAGACAGATGATCGATCGAGGAGCTTGAAAACGATTGATGGGGATCTGGATTCGCTGTCACTGACGGAGATTTGTGGTGAGAGGTGAATTTTATTTGAAGATGCCTCATTGGAGCTCATATTCAGAGGCTTCTATGATGATTTTGAAATGGGTTTAGCTAGGAATGAGGTGTTTGTTGCTCGTAAATTGTTTAGGAAGAATTAAATTTGTGATTAATGTTGGACGTTGGAGATTGAAGTTGACGGATGAATTATAAATTATAGGGTGGGATGGAATCGATTGCAGTAGATAGACAATGGGTGAGAGGAAGAGGAAGTTTGATCAGACTGTGGATGATGCTGATGATTTGTTCGCAGAGCCCAGGAGGCTTAAGTTAGATGAATGGGCAACAGTTGACGATTGGATTGTGTGCAAAAGTTTAGAAGCTATTGAAGATGAAGATGACGGTCCTGAATTCGGCTGTTCTTTGCCAATTCTTGCCGATACTCCAGTTGTAGTAGTTGATGTTGTTGATGTTCCAATTGATGATAATGAAATTGTGCAGGTTGTTTATGAAAATATCTGAGATTGTAGCTGTCGTTATGTGCAGCTGCTATTTGTGTATTATTCTTGCGGAAGAGACAGATGAATTTGGTAGATGCAAGGAATGCTTGAAGTTTTCTGAAGTTCTTGGACAAAACAGAGTTTTGGAGATTGTGGAGATTGAGTAGTTGAGGTGGTTTTTCTTCATCTTTATTTTTTGTCTATGGGTCAAAAAAGCGAACCATCAGCATGACCTCAGCACCTAAAACTGTAATTTTTTTCGTTCAGTACAACTATTTTTATTTCGCACGTATTCTCTGCTCCAAAGATATCTCTCTGTTCTTGTACGATCATTCTCTGCTCCGATGATCATTCTCTGTATCACATCATTGCTGCATCATTTTCCCCTTCAAATCATGGATCTCACTCAAGTGTCTGTATTTCTAGCGAAGATCCATCCGACCCTGCGAAAATCCATCCGAGCCTTTCGAAAATCACTCCAAGCCTTTCGAGAATCCATCTGCCCTTTTAGAATCATCTTACCCTATCGAAAATTCCCCCCTTTCGAAAGCAGATGTTTGGCGCTCCACATCCGGCAATGGGTTCGTGCTTCCTGAAGGTATTTTTTTTGTGCATTAGTTTTTCCTTAAGATCTTTCTTAAGATTTTTCCTTAAATTCTTTTTGAACTGTGTTTGTAGTTCCTTAAGATTTTGTCCTTAAAAGTTTATGTAAGTTTTACCTTAAGATCTTTCTTAAGATTTTTCCTTAAATTCTTTTTGAACTGTGTTTGTAGTTCCTTAAGATTTTTTCCTTAAGTTTTTTTCTTAAAATTTTCCCTAAGATCTTTCTTAAGATTTTTCCCTAAGGTCTTTTTGAAATGTGTTGTAGTTCCCTCTAGCTTGGACAGAGTATGAATTCGCTCCTTTAAAGAACTGCCGTGTACTCGGAAAAGACCAAAGGACCTCAAGCCCTCTGATGTTTCGGAAGTAGAGTTCAAAAGTGTTTGGAATGGTAAGCTTGTCAATGGAAAGATTCATGTAAAAGAACTGAAGCCAGAATTTTGAGATGAGTTTAAGCTGCTGGTTCAAAAAGTGTATTAGACAAAACTGAAGAACAATGAGGCCAGAACTATTTGGCTCGAGCTTTTGCTTGGGAACATAGCTGCACTGCACTAGCAAATCCGGGTGCTTATAAACGTAATTGGGCCCAGTTTGGAGCAGAAGTTTACAAACAATCCATGCAGAAAAGAAAGCACAAAACTGTTGTGAATGGCTTTCAATCAAACTTGGATGCTATTATACAGAGGGTGGATACCACTAGGAATTTGAAGCAGGAGGCTGAGAAACAATTGTTGGAGCTTCAACAGAAAGCACAAAGGATGGAAGGCAGTATTTCAGCAGCTAAGATATCCAGCAAGCCTGTAGTGTTCTGAAGACTGAAGAATATGTCTTGAGGAGTATATTGGAAACAACACTTGTTCGGATCGGAAAAGTTGAGTACAATAGTACTCTAGAAGGAATTTCTAGACTCAAAGATCAGAGCATCTGATTTGATAAGAGTGTGGCTTCTTGGCACAACAAAGCCACTCAGATCTCTGTTCTGCAGTCCAATGAGACAAAAATGAAGGTTAGTATGGGTAAGTACACATTTTCTATTTCGAACGATAAAACAGTGTGTTAAGTTTGCGGGCTGCTATTTGGGGAAGATTATGTCATGCATGTTCAGTTGAGCTGCAAGCATAGATACCATCAGTTTTTCTTTGGTGTTGTCATGGATACTCTGCATTGCATAGTTCCAGGTCTTATTGCTGTTAGAGTTAAGCTATAAGAATGAGTCGACATTAGATGATGAAAATAAGGATGAAGTGGAAGTTGAGGATGAAGAAGATACTGACGCAAGTGATGTGGTCATAACCAAATCAATCAAGAGAAAATCAGCAGCAGATTTAGCTGATAGCACTTCTTCTTTCAAAGGTGTGTATCCTGAAAGAAAGGCAAAGAAGAGAATTACTCGTAGTGCCATGAAGAGCATGAAAAGCTACAAAGGTATGCACACTGCTCAATTTACTTTATAAGCTTTAAATTCAGTCACTAACTGGTTGACTTCTACACAGATAATGAACCTACTCAAGGAACACCAAAACAATGCAATAAAAGCCTATTTACAACACCTGCTAAGTTAATTCCAGGTAAGGCGGGTCTGAAGCAGTTGAAGAAAAAAACCTGAAATCACCAAAAAATGTCAGTTCGAAAAAATCACCAAAGGAAGGTACACAGACATCAGAGAAGTTAGCTACAGGTAAGTTCTAACTCTCTATCATTTACATTTCTATGAACTACTATTGTTCAAGCAATGTTTAATGTTATTGCACAGGTAGAGGGAGTCCAAATTATGTTCAGAAAGGTCCAGATCATATTTATAAGGATGCTGATCCTGTCAATCTTCAAGATGTTGATCCTATTTCTGTTTCTAAAGATGTTCCTATATGATAAACCAGTGGCCGAGGACAATGACCCAGGTAGACCATGATTTGTTAAACCACTGTAACTTTTAAACTGTATGCACTTTATGTTATTGAAGTATTTAATTTGTAATGTTTTCAATAGATTCAACTTTTGAAGACTTTAGTAATCAAGAAGATGCCATTGCGACACATAAAATCAAAGTGGAAATGAAGGCTGCTCAAATTCTACAGGATATTGAAGAGGAAAAACATGAAGATATATCAATGACGTGACGTTAGCTGATGCTTACATGGTAACGTACAAGAAGGCAAATCCAGATAAGTGAAATGCAATCAACTTGAAGATATAGTAGACAATTTTGTCTATAGTCTGCTAGATCTACTCAGATATTATGTGTGTAAGTTATTTTCATAACCAAAAGCTTAAAGATCTAGTGGACAATTCTGTCTTCAGTCTGCTAGATGTACTTGGATGTCAGATGTTCTAGCTCCAGTTTTACACTCCAGTTTCACTCCAGGATCACTAAAGTCATGGTGACTTTCACTCTCGGATGTATATTTCGGATATATAATCAATATCTATTGTATTCAAAATCTGTTGTTCGAACTTGTCTTTAAACTTGTAACTTGTTATAATATTGTGTCATTGTAACCATAGTCATGAATTGTTAAACAATGCTTAAGTTCAACAACGCTTAAGTTCAACAATGAGAGTTCAACAATGCTTAAGTTATATTTAAGTTCAACAAACTTAAGTTATACAACCTTAAGTTCAACAACCTTAAGTTATACAATGCTTAAGTTATATTTAAGTTCAACAATGCTTAAGTTATATTTAAGTTCAACAATGCTTAAGTTATATTTAAGTTCAACAACCTTGCAACCTTGCTACTTAAGTTATATTTAAGTTCACAATCCGTAAGTTATATTTAAGTTCAACAACTTTACAACCTTGCTAACCTTGCCAAAATACTTAACCTCCAAAATACTTAACCTCAAGGTATGCAACCTTGCTACTTAACCTTGCTATGCTAAAATACTTTGACCTTGCAACCTTGCTAACCTTGCAATCTTCCTAACCTTGCTAAAACTGCTACCTTACTTAACCTTGCTAACCTTGCTAAAATACCTAACCTTGCAGCCTTACTTTGCTAACCTTGCAACCAAGGTTGCTAACCTTGCTAAAATACTTAACCTTGCAACCTTACCTTGCTAACCTTGCAACTTTGCTAACCTTCATATGTGCTAAACTTGCAACCTTACTAACCTTACTAATTTTATTTTCGGGACAATGCTTAGCTAATTGAACCTGTACAACCTTGTACAACCTGTATTGAACCTTGTAAACCTTGCTAAATGTTATTTTAGGGAACATGATAAATATGATTAATATCACAGGTTGTATGGTTGTATGGTTGAATGGTCCAATGGTTATATGTCCATAGATTTGTTCTATGGTTATGTAAACATTGTTAATGGCCCAATGTCCACTTGAATACATTGGTTTCAAAAGCATTTAGAGAATTTCTATTTTTTTGAGTTTCTCTTTCTATGTTGTTTACTGTCTCCAAGTTTGGGTGCTGCACTTCTGCTTGTGCTACATGATCCTCTGTTTTGGTCAGTCTCTTGATCTGTATTAATTGGCAAGCTATCAACTATCTGCTCAAAAATGTCATCTGCCAACTCATAAGTCCTATCCACCACATGTGCCATCTCAAAATTGCAGGCTACAACTAAATGACTGTAAACATTACAGTCAGCTTGCAACTCATATTTGCTACTGCCTAAGAACCTGTAAAATTTTTCCATCACAACCACTTCTTTCCTTCCAAATTTTTGTCCCCAAAAATCCTTAAATGCTTTCTCTACTGTATGCGTTGGCATACTGCATTTCAAGTTATAAAAATCAACCTTTTCAGCATTGCCTTCCTCAGCCACAACAGCAAAATTGACTCCAATGTCTATGATGTATGATTTCCAATCATGGTCTCCTTCATAAACAGAACCTTCTACTTCTTCCAATATTTCCTTGATGTCTGGTTTCCGTTCAGTGTAATGCCATGATCCTATCCTACTCCTATTGATACATTGACCATATCTTCCATTCTTACAATGAATGCAGTAGCATGTAAGGTTCATATGTGAAATCTGAGTAGGATCTAACTCTTGTGACTGGTCTCACACTATGGAATTTGCTAGGACCAACCACACGTGCACATTCAAATGATTCTCTTGTGTCAGCCTCATCTCCACCAATCAGCCAAAAGTACATGTGCTAGATTCTTTAAAAGCATGAGCATACATGAACAAGAAATAAAGGATTCACAAATGTATTGCCAAACCTTTGCTTATCTGAAGTACTGAAATGCTCTCTGCAGAAGTTGACAACATCTTCTGCATTTCTCAATGGTTTTGAGTTTCTCTTCAGCATCTCATGAGTGAGAGCTCATTTCCATCATGTTCATCTATAAGTCTATTCAACAAGAAAGAATGGACGAAAAAAGAATGCAATGTAAAACACATATCCTTTCCATGATATGAAGCAAAATAGTTCCACTGGATTGGAACACCTTTGTCTTTATAAAATCTGCCAAGATAGTAGAAGACTTTTGCACACTTGAATTGATGTGAGTAGCCATACGACCACATGATATGGCTCTTTAGTTTCACTCCTTTGCTAACCAAGAAATCATAATACTTCTCTAAACAATGCTGCATAAATAAGGTGTCATGTTCTCGGTCATCAGACATTGAAAAATGTGTCTTCTTAACAATATCTCTAAGGTCAGTAGAACCAGAATCCTTCTTTGCTGCTGCACGTCGATATGTGATATGTACGAAGATTGTACACTGGTCATTTCTCCAGTGTAGGCTTTGAATTTCCTGCTGAATTTTAAATAGTTTTCAGCAAAGTCTATCGCTGAAACAACCGTGTCTGTAGGGAATGGGAACATCAATTTGAAAAGAATGTAAAAGCACCTAATATTTTCTTACGTAGATATTTTAAAGCTACCTTGGTGATTTTGGAATCTGTGTTGGATCTGTTATATCCGTAGATTGTGTGCCAATCTGTGTTGGATTTGTTATATGATCTGGTGAAAAGGAAAAAGGGGTTGAATATTGACTTGAATCTGTCGAGGCTAATGTCCGCCTCTTTGCAGCTTCTATTAGAGCCTCCAGAGTTGACTAGCACATTTACATGCTCTACTTAATGTTGTTGTCATATTGATTTGCCAATTAATTGACACGAAGGGCCATTTTCTTTGTGGTTGTACCTAGTTTTGTAGTAGTGAAGAATGGTGACCCCATGACTGGCTTGATGATGGTCATCAATCCATTATTCTAGTCCTAGTTACTGGCTTGTTGTGCAATCGCCAATTCTCTAGTTCTCTAATCAGTACAGGGCATGGTCGGCCCATGCATACATCATTAATATTTAATGTCTTTTTTGTGCCGCTCGTGGCGGCACCGCCTGCCGGTTCCCCGCCGGAAACCTGCACCTACCGGCAGACTACCGGACGAAAGCCACCGAGTAGGTGGGAATTCCGTCAATGGCAGCCGCTTGGGAATGAGGCTCGTTCAAAAACAGAGGATCAAAGCTGAAAAATAGCTTCTGATCATGCCCACGAAGAACAAGAGGATGGCTATGCCGAGTCTGGCTATGAAGGATTTGGTTATGAAAGGCAACTACAAGGATCCGTTGTCCCGCTCTGATCTCTCATTCCGGAAATGAAAAGCTCTAGGCCTATGCAAATCCGCTCTTAAACTCTGTTCTGAGCCGACAATCCCAAATAACGGTTATGGAAAGCAGGGAAGAATCTGTTTCATGGCCAAGCATGCCTGCAAAAACCGTAAAGAAATGGTTGAAGCCGTAGAGAAATGCAAAAGCCATAAAGAAATGCAAAAACCGTAAAGAAATGGTTAAAGAAACGGTTGCAAAAACCATAGATGTGCTTACCATTGAAGAGCGGAACCTTTTCTCTGTAGCTTACAAAAATTTCCTCTTCTTGGTGTGCCATTAGTGTTCTGTCCCTTTTTTTTGCATGGCTTCCGGCGACTCTGCTGCGACAAATTTGCAAACAAGGCTGCTTTACGGAGCTGAGGGGACCTAATAATGCTACTATAGAAGCTATGGCTATGGGGTACTCCAGTAGATATGGCTCTTCGGAGACTAAGGAACGGACTCAGAAGCCCCTTCTTTCAGAAGCCCCTTCTTTCAGATGTGAAGAACGTTTCGGGCGAATCTGTTATGGCTTCCAGCGACTCTGCTGAAGCACGCTATGGCTATGTCTGAGCTATGGCTATGGCTGCTGCAGAGGAAGTTACGGCGGCGCTGGAAGCGGCGCCACCAGAAACTGGTAAACAAAAATTACCAAAAAAGAAACAGAGGCGATAAAATCCAGGAATTCCCACCTACCGGTGGTTTACGAGATTGGATAAAAGGAACACTTGGCTTTAACAAATTAAATGGCTCGCACCTAAATAAACTAGTGTGCTGCAAGTTATTCCAATGCATATAATTTTTTTTACCATAATAGTACTATAATACTATGGGTGAGGATAATGTTACCCTGGTTTCGGTGATCCCGGAGGTGTTTTTCCCGGCCTCCGGAATCACCTCCCTTT
>JAANSK020298224.1:0-10146 GCA_011763485.2 Isoetes engelmannii
CGATTGCAAAAGAAATGTGTGGCATTTTACATTTGAAACCAATAGCAATTAAGAATATTGAGCTGCCGTTTCTTCACAGCTACAATGAGGATGCAAGAAGGTCTACATTCAAGCTGAAACAAGATAAAACTTTAGACGAGGGCGCTCCCCTGTTTCCGAACGGCAAGAACCATAACCCGGTAGTGGTAGCTCCGTCATCAAAATAAACAAATGAAGTGCCGATCAGAAGCTCCCGTTTGTAGGAAGTTACTTTAGAAGTCGGATTAATCATCCAAATATTGCAAGATTGCGAAGAAACGGCAAAACAGAAGGGTATTTCTGTCGTCGTACCTTCCTCAACGGTGGTCTTCAAGCATAGCCAGGTCTACCTTTTTCACGCGGGTCTCAAATGATCGGTTCAGATGGCGCCATTCTGTCGTTAGCTTCTAATCTAACCGTTTAAATATTTGAATTGGAAAGTGTTTAGTATTTGGTGTAAAATAAAGTAATAAAAGGCGTTTTACTCTTGGAGTTCATCCCGATGTGGTTAAACGGCCGAGATCTTTCCACATTTGAGTGGTATCGGATGAAGATAAAATTTAGCGGAAATTTCTCTTTAAATAAGTTGTATAATGTTCTCTAGCAAAACTTTTTAAAGATTTAATAGTGTTCTCTAGCAAAAAAAATTAGTTTTAATAAGTTGTATAGTGTTCTCTAGCGGATTCTATACCCTTTGACATTCTTTCTGCAAGCTCTCATATGCTCTCCTCTGCTCTGCCTTGTCACTACCCATATCTATCACTATTTGTGCGCATATATTCACATGTCAGTAATAACCACCATCTCAATCTCACAGTGCATTGCTCCTCCCTTACGAGTTAATTTACAGAGTGGAAGTGCAGAGTGCAACTGACAGTTACCAAATTACCACTTCCAGCACCACCATCCAATTGGTTACTCCAGTTGTTTAACCCCTTACTAGGCCTACCAATCAAATTCACAAATTCACAATTATATTGTCAGCTTCCAGATCGCCATATTGCAGTTTCACATTGACTAACTATGTTGTTAGCTTGTCTGACCACTATGCTGAACCATGTGCTTATTTTTAGTGCCCCAACATGATCTTAGCATGGTGGCTGTAGCTTCGATATTAAAATGGTCCCACGCCTTAAGCCATGTGTTGTTTTGTCAAACAATAATATATATCATGTCATCATGGTGCCATATATTAATTGATGAAGCGAGATTTTCACATTTATGTGATTGTCTTGTACCTCACTGTGCTCCCTCAACATTTGGATTCGGGTGAGATGCATCACTTTCCTTGAAATGAAAGCATAAGTTGTCTTACTTTCTTTGACTTGCAAGCATCGGTTGTCTAAAACATGCCAGCCAAACCTTGATAATGGTGTGCAAGAGATCTGCACCTAGAACCACCGGGTAGGTAAGCCTTTGGAAGGGGAAACTTTCGAGAGCAACAAGTTTCCTGGAAAAAAACCTTGGCGGCGGCGCGGCAAGCAGCGATAGCCACGAGCGGCGGCATTGCCAAGGTTTTTTCCAGGAAACTTCCTGCGAGCGGAGTTTACGGCCGTAACCACCAGGACCTTCAAATTCCTTAAGAATTCGGAGAAGGGAGTGGATTAAATGCCAGAAACTCTGACCCAAAAAGTTACCTTAAAAAAACTAGAACTGAAATCGTAGGAAATTTGAAGGTCCCGTTGGTTACGGTTTGTGAACTAAAAGTCATAGCCATGAATTTTCCCTCAAATGGAAAGTGGAATATTCATTTTTCAAAGCGAGATAAAACCAAGCTAAACAAAATCAAAGTCTAATACATTGTCAATGAAATAAGATAAGGAATACTATTTCTTACGCAATTGGTTTTATGGACTTAGCGGTTTGTGGTTGAGCTTTGGTTGTGGAAAATAATCGTATATGGAATGTATGTAGTTGATCGATAGAAAAGCTTATGTAAATTTGAGATGGCCAATTTTCTGCAATTCTAGCTTATCCACGAGTCTAACACATCAATCTAAAGAAGGTGCTAATGCACTGTGGGTTGCCCTTGCAACTATATTTTAGATGGAGGCTTCTTCGACAAGCACAAAAGCTAAACAGATAAAGAATGATTTCAAAATTCACCATCTACTCCAAAAACATGCATCACAATTGTAATAGCCACAAGAACCAATCATAGGCTTTAGTTGAAATATATGCCATTAGAGAAGCAAGTAGAGGAAAAACTCTCCCAGCCTGAGTTCGTTACATGCTGGATGGCAAAAACGAGTATATCATATGTAGCTCCTTGTATATACTAAAACAATCATCCAAAAAATGCATATCGCATCCAAATGTGGTTTATCTGGCATAGCCTCGGCCTAGACCAAGGAGTTGGACAAATGCACGCCCATGCATGTACATATACAGTATTCTCCCTAACTCCTCAGGCTGGACAAAGGCACTAATTCCTTGCCCTCGGCCCATGCATTACTCACACGTATTACCAATCCAAAAGTATAACCCATGAGGAGCCACTTCATACCTACTGCCCCATACACGCACACATATATTAATCTTATCAGAGTTTTTGGCTTTATCTATATTAATCAACACCTACTGTTCATACCCATGATACTTAACATCTATTGGTCAATCTATAAGCAGCTTACTGGCATCTACTACTAATTCTAAAGTATCACCTATGTAGAGCTTACTCACACTTACTATCAATTCCAAAGTAGCACTCATGAAGAGCCTACTCATACCTACTACCACACACACACACTAATTATCCCTCCTCTTTCTGTCTACCTCCCTTCTTTATCCTCTCTCTTTTTCCTTTTTATCTATCTTTGCTGAGTTTGAGGAGTTTACTGATGTTATTCAACACCTATATGTTCAAGGGACCTGCCCTTGAGAAGCTTACTCACATCTACTACTACTTCCAAAGCATCACCCATAAGGAGCTTACTCAGATCTACTACCAACACCTATTGCTTATTCCAAACTATCACCCACATGAGGAGCTTATTAACACCTACAAAGTATCACCAATGAGGAGCACTCTTTTCTTGTAACATTTTGGAGAACTTGCTATTTTTGGACTGAGCTGCTTACATATAAGCATCAAGAGCATTCTTTTTTTTTTTAATTGAAGGCTCTATCTTTATATTTATACAACTCCGCCGGCGCTCTATGAGAGTGAAACGCAAGTTCGAGACATGCCAGAACATCCTATTTCTATTTTTAGGTTAAAGGTGCTTACCATAAAGTGCTTATTCATAAACACCAAGAACATTCTAGAATATTTTGTTTTGAGTTTTTGCAAAGCCTCAAAAAAACTTTCTATTTTTGGATTGACGTGTTGATTGAGGTGCTTATCCATGAGCATTGAGCATCTAGAATATTGTAGAACATTCTAAAACATTCTATTTTGGATTGACGTGCTTATCGAGGTGCCTATCCCCTATGAGCATTCAACATCCAGAATACTCTAGAATGTTCTAAAAACATTCTATTTTGAGATTTCGTAAAGTTTGGAAAACGTTCTAAAACATTCTATTTTGAGATTTCGTAGAGCTTGAAAAAACTTTTTATTTTTGGAATGACGTGCTTATTGAGGTGCTTATCCATAAGCATTGAGCATGTAGAACACTCTAGAACATTCTAAAACATTCTATTTTGAGGTTTTGTAACGTGAAAAAAACTTTCTATTTTTGGATCGACGTGCTTATTGAGGTGCTTATCCATGAGCATTGAGCATGTAGAACACTCTAGAAAGTTCTAAAACATTCTATTTTGAGGTTTTGTAACGTGAAAAAAACTTTCTATTTTTTGATCGAGGTGCTTATTGAGGTGCTTATCCATGAGCATTGAGCATCTAGAACACTCTATAGCGTTCTAAAACATTCTATTTCAGGTTTTGTAAAGTTTGAAAAAACTTTCTATTTTTGGATCGAGGTGCTTATTGACATGCTTATCCATGAGCATTGAGCATCTAGAACACTCTAGAACATTCTAAAACATTCTACTTCGAGTTTTTGCAAAGGTGGAAAAAACTTTCTATTTTTAGATCGACGTGCTTATTGAGGTGCTCGTCCATGAGCATCTATTACATTCTAGAAGATTCTATTTTAAGGTGGGACATTATGTTCTAGAACATTCTAATTTGAGTTTTTGCAAAGTTTAAACAAAACTTTCTATTTTTTAGATTGTGGTGCTTACTGAGGTGCTTGATGAGATGCTTATCCATAAGCATTGAGCATCTAGAACATTCTACAACATTCTAAAAGCTCAATGCTCATATAAAAGAGAGAAACAGACCCGTGGGTTATTTTGTCTAGGAGATGGTGGATGATCACAAAGGGTGATCATATATCTAATTCATTTCCTAGTAATTTTATATATAGAAGGATAACGGGTAAGTATACAAAAGAAACTGTTTTCTAGGGAAGTGTAACCCTTTAAAAGAAATCCAAACCTCAAAACTCTAATCCGGATAAAGATCAAGGTTGATAATATCACATACCAACATAGCAGCATTATCAGAAAATTAAAAAAAAAAACTTTGATACTCCATTACATATAATTTTCTACTCTAGCAGGGAGGCGAGAGTAAAAGAGACTCTAGCTTCATATCCACACGAGTTGTATTCGATAAAAAACATATCTTTAGATAATCATATCAAATACATTGGAGGTTTAGTGGGATCAGCTAAGGACCCTCCAAGACTTTCGCAAATTTGATTCCAAACCCTATTCTCGAACCTGCACGCTTGGGCAAAAAACGCTCCCTCAAAGCTGGTAAACCTAATTATGGCAAGTTGCTGAGCTATTAGGCAGGTAATGTGGGAGAAGATTTTCTATATTTTCCTGGAAACTAGGTTCGTGTTCGCGGACTCCGTCAAGCGCGATTGGCCAAAGAACCTTCAAATTGAACGATAAATTTCGGAGGTCGGTATTTCAGATTTGTTTTGATGTGATTCATTGCCAAACCCCGACGGCAAAACTCTATGTTCTTTCTACAAGAATCCCATCAATTTGACCGTTAGAATTGTTTGCGGTAAGCATATTAGAGAGCTATGGCTGAGGTAAGCGGCTTCGTGCAAATGGAGAAGATATGTCATTTTTTTTTTCTTCTAACACACAAGAATATGTTCAATCAATGACAACGCTCTTTTTGTTTCATTAAATTTTGAGTAGTGTTTTGTGAGATGAAAAGCAGTCTAACTTTAGTTATTGTCAGATTGACTATTGAAAATGCTTCCCCTAGTATTTTATTGGGGAAAAAAAAAAGAAAAAGAAAAAGATCGGGGGGAGTGGGGGAGGGTATTAGCCACAGTGTGAAATGCATGTATCCGCGGGTTGTGAGGACATGGCAAATTTGCCTGTAGCCATGCCCTAAAAAAAAAGGAAGAGGGGAAGGGGTAAGGGAGAAAGTTTTCTTCAAGAGTTAGAGACGCGATTGCCAAATCGAGAAGCTGCCAAATGTTTCTGGAAGCAGGTTGAGTTTGAAGGAGACCGTGCACTCATTGACCGAACAGCCTTGTGCGCATATTTGACAGAGCTCTATTCCTCTATCTTGAGTTCACAGGCACCTTTGGTTAGGGAAGTTATGGATGCAGCCACTCAGACTGCGGCCTCATCCTGCATAGAGATGGCGATACAGACAGAGCCAGTGGAGACATACTACAGAGACATTGCCATGCAGATTGTACCAGTAGAGACTCCCATGCCAGCATCCCCTTCGGATTGTCCTCAAACACGGTGTCCAGAGCATAGTGAGAATCCGGAGGACAGAGATCTGCATTTGCGAATTGTGGGATTGCCAGAGTCCACCAGTGGCTCAGATGTAGAGGAGGCCGCGCGTTTCTTCATAGACACTATGCACGTCGCATCTCCAGGAATTGAGGCAGCATACAGGGTCGGGATACAGCGGCCAGACCGGCCACGTCATCTTTTAGTCCGCTTCAGAGCACGGCCAGACAGGTTACATGTGTTTCAGCATGGCAGATATCTCCAAAATACTAATTTCTCAGTACAAGAGGACCTTACGCTAATCCAGCTGAGTTGCCGAAGGGAGGAGCTTCGCAAAGTGCGGGAGGCGCGCTCACAGCGGAAATGGGCAGTTTATAGGGGAGGGGTTGCGATCATTCGTGACCAGTGGCCTCGGATCCATGGCTGGGGTATTCTTAGATATATAATGGATAATATTAAACTGTAAGCATGTCTATAAGCATAAAAGTTAGATGTTTGTTGTTCCGGGGCTTCGGTCCTACTGTTTCTTCTTCACGGGCTACGGTCCATTTGTATTGTTCCAGGACTTCGGTCCCAATTCTGTCCAAGGACTTCGGTCCCTTGTTTTGTACTGTGTAGTCGCATGTCCGATTGGATGCTGCCTTTGTGGCGCGACGTTAAAATACTTTATCTTTATCTTTATCTTCAAATTTCATAGATACCTACTACAAGAGAAACCTCAACATCTTCATCCTCCATGAACTAAAACTTATTGGATTGAGAAGCAAGAAAACAAAAAAAGAAAAGAAAAGAGATATAAGATAGAGGTTATAGAACCTAATTCTCCGTATCATTTGAATCAATTCGAAGGGTCATCCTATAAAGGGCGTCGTCCACTTCCATTATCCATCAAGGAGTCCATACATCCTCGACTATATGCATAGTGGCCACAATGAAATGCATGTATCCATTGGCTATGGACATGGCAAATTCGCGTTGTAACCACGCTCTTGAGGTTGTTAACAAAATACATATCTGAACTTGCAACCTATTCATTAGAAACCTAGAGTCTTACCAAACTACAACTCTTTTTATCAATTTATTCATCTATAAATCTTTTTATTCAATGAATGACTGACCATGTGAAATGAACCAAAGCAATGCAATCTTAAAATTTAATATTATTAGTTATGTGCTAACTAAAGTAAAGGCTTGTAAAGTATAGATAGCTTCAAACGATGAGAACATATTCCTGCAACTATTATTTGTTAAATTGCACATAATTAGAAACGTGGAAGATGCTTAAATGTTCATAATAATATTATATAATGCAAATAATAAGCAAAATAACCATACCCTAATCTTTCTGAGTTGCACTATTGTTTGACCTTCAAAGAGCAAAGAACCGATATCATAGTGGAAAGAACGGAACACGCTTGTAATGGAGCTTGATGGCTCTAGGTCCTACACATTGGAAATACAAAGCCTAGAGAGAAAAAACAATGTAAATTAAATAATAGAAACCGACAATAAAGAAAGGAAAGACAGTAAATTCACCCACAATTAGCCTACAGCTCATGAAACGTTCAGCAATAACTGATCTTCTTTTCTCCCATAACAAATGGTGTATACATGTATTTAACCCCGACATACAATTTCTTTTACACTTAAATCCAGCGACTAGAGTCCTTCAATGTGCATCATTACGCGAAATTCGCTCCGTAAGGCAGGCTGAAGAGTAATGAAGCTTCCAATAAAGACGTTGAAGCAGCCCCAATGGAATTCAATTGTGATTGAACTAGTTGCCATCTGAAAGCAAGAAAAGAAGAGGCTAGGAGTACATCAAATGATAAAGATTACAATGCTTAAACCTCTCTGAGCTTGTAAAGAATAACTCATAGAGCTTGTGCATGCAAACCTTGGAGAAGATGCGAATGGCGCTAAGAAAAAGCACGAGAGAGGGGCACAGAGTCTTATGGAGAGGGAAAAAGATACAAAAGTTTCAGCGGTAAATCAGGGCAGGGTGGATTTGCAATAATCCCCCCCCCCCCAACCCACCAACCCAGAAACTCAAAAAGGTTCGGATCTTGCCAAACCTGTAGATGAACGACACCTGGAACATAGTTCCAAGCTTGGCTATAAAAAGCTTGTACATGCTGGATTAGATATTGGCTCGAGGTTTTCCACAGTGGCACGGAGTTCGGGCCCTTATGCGATGTACATTGGGTTCTCTCCTCAGAGAATTGAATTGAATTGATTTGATTTTTTATGGCCACGTAGACCAAAGGTCTATAGGATTTAATACAATAGATGTAGTAAGTGCATTACTAGTTTGGAGTAAACAAAACCACGCACCGAAGGGTTTTTGAGACAATAGAAATTATTTTGTGCAAAGTAAAAAACCTTCAATTTAATGTCTCTTCCCTTTGCCATTCTAAGAATCTAACTCTCTAGCGGTAGCGTCTTACGAAGAAAAAACATGAAGCTTTTGATAGGGGGAGCGAAATGAAAGGCATGGCATTTTTAAAACAAATGAAGGATGATGTGGATAAAGAGGATGAGATGGCAAATGGAAGTTTGAGTGTATATATGTCGTTTTTTGCAGGCTTGCCTAACCCCCCTACAACAATCCCTGCAGTTCCACCACCTTATCTAAATTTGTTTTATGTTGTTGGATCTTTGAATTTAAGTATCCACGGCTGAGGAAATTTATAAAACTCTGGAAATTGCTTCTTAAAAACTCTTTCTAGGATTTTGTATGGTTTGGGCTTTTAGAGGTCGGATTTTCGGGCCGAATTATTTATCGCTATTCAAGAAAATCTAGGTTTTTGAATCTTGAAGATAAATATTAAGAGCCATGACTAACCATCACTTCGAAATTGCCAATGTGTTTTATTCGTCTATTTTTTGCATTGCTTCTCTTTTTCCTTCTTTCCTTCATTGGAAGCCATGAAAATACTATGGAAACTCTCTTCCGGTGGGATTTTCAGATGCAAAAGGCTTATAAAAGGCCCAGCAAGGAATGTCATTCTGTTTATCACCGTAGTCTTTCTATTATGAAGGCTCTACAATGGATTCATTATAGGTCATTTTGCAATAGCACAACCTTTTAGAAACGACATGCATAGCTCAGGGATGAGAACTTCATAAGAATACCAAAACACCATCTATAGGGGGCTTTTAGCCTTGCCTTCTACTCCAACGTGAAGTTTTTCTGAGTTTCTCTCTTTCTGTATACACTTTTGTTTTCATTATAGTTCCTTCAGCCATTCCACTCCGTTTGCTCATCACATTTACATGTTTAGAATTACTTTTGTAGTGTCTGCTACGGAAAAGGTTTGATTTAGAAATCTTCAAGCCAAGTATCTTTGGTAGAGCAAAACAAGTCTTTAATGCGTGTCAAATGATAGCATTTTCTTTCTGATGCTATAGTCTCGGGGCAGACAACTTCTTCTGGGCATACTTGCATGAAGAATGCAGAGAGCTCATTACCATTTGGATATGGAGCCTCAGAATATACTATGGGATTACGAAGATTTTGTTCTATAGTCACGAATATGATTGCCAATACAGGCGTGACATCCCAGGGTAATATACGATATGAATACGTATATTATATTGCCACGTCACTGATACATGTCGAGTGCATCACCATGTACCTGGCCTTGTCAGGGTTGTAGCATGGGGTACAACCAATTATAACCACTATATTGCACATACCTATAGTATATATCAATATAAGACCTTTAGCCACATTGCAGTCAGCCATTGAGCACGAACCCCTAGCCCTAGAATCGTGGGGCTAAAAGGGGCCAGAACCCTAAAAGTTCCCTTTTCGGATTCCAATCTTATGAACATGCATTGCAGCAGTTCTGGATCCTTTCCGACCTCATTCTATGATAAAGCAGATGAGTATGGCGAGATATGTGAGCAGAAAGTGACTTCCCTTGTATGGCCTAACACATTACAAGGAAAAACGGATGCATTGACTGGAATATTGTTGCAATCAGTGGACAGTTGCTTTGTATCATACCGGCAAAGGATGGGTTGCCTTGCAATGGCTGGTTTGATGTGCAGTGTAAGCAGCAGAGGGCAAAATTCAAAGCCACGCAAGGAGCAGATAAAGCACATGAACGAAAGATATACACTAAGCTGATAAAAAACAAAAAGAAAGCATATTTGTATAGTAAACATAAGAAAATGGTGGAGGAATTGGTGGCAGATCCGAAAACGTTTTGGAGAAGGCTCAAACCCATGAAATGTGGAACGAATGGGATACATGTAGATGCACTTATGGCGCATGTGTGCAAGTTATATAATGTTCCTGGGGCAGAAGCTATGATGGGGACAGCTGAAGACGCATATGCTTTATCAGATACGCTTGCTTTCACGTTAGGCGATGTGCAAGATGGGCTTAAAAGGCTTGCC
>JAANSK020298235.1:0-10145 GCA_011763485.2 Isoetes engelmannii
CATTGTTAACCAACACCTAAACTTCCAACATGGCATTCCTTCTAGTGTTTTCACCACTTATTTAGAAATTGGTAATGCTATTGGAGTCTACTTTGGGGTATTGTAGAGCCCCAAGTGGAAACTTGTCGCCAAGTGGTTCCACCTGGGTACGACATGCCCTTAGCATTACTATATTAGTCTAAAACCATTCATAAAATATGCTTTCTTTGAAAGGTGATAAGACTTTATTCATAGATTATACAAAATGTCTAAACTTCCACTACTAGCTTTGTATTCTTAGCCAATAGTGTGTTCCACACACTTTTGCAAAACTTGGTCTTAGTGAAGCTATGGTGTTGTACATATATACACCAATTGAAAAGATCGTTATTCAATCTTCCTGATATAATAAGCAGGGCATCAATATATGAGTTAAAATTTAATATCAAAATCAACACAACTACATACCTTGGGAATGAAAGTGAGAGATATTTTGATATATCCTTTCGGTTTTCCTGATGCTTGAAGAATATCATAAGCAATTGGCGGCAACTTTCGTACTTTGAAAAGGTCCTTGAGAGGTATTCTATTTTGAGAGCAATACAATGTTGGTTTTAGAATAACAATACTATAAATGTATCATTGTTACAACAACAATATACCTTACACTTCCAATAAAGTTATCTTCTCCTAACAGATGTTCATCATAGATCTTAACAAAAATCTCAGTGACTCCATCATCAACATCAAATCTAAACCTTTGGTTCCATATAGGCTTTGCTCCAGAATCTGAAAGAGCCAATGTCATATCTTTAGTAATAAAAAACATAATGCATTTATGAGTGCAAAACAAAACATACATTTAGCTGTTATAGTCCTACTACATTTTCTGGAGCATGTAATCAGCGCGTATGGACTAGCCTTCCCTGTAAGCATATTATCCATTAGATGATTTTTCTTGATAGATCATGTGGAGAAGATGATAATTACCAAACATATCGACTTTGATTCCATTTGCACTTAAAATAAGAATGTCTATTACCCCCATTGGCATCCTTGTGATGAAGCATGCTCTAATCGCAGATTCCTAGTTCTTCGTTCTAAAATGTGAAGCCTTTATATTAACTAAAACAAATAAAATATTATTAGATCAAGACATGTGTGAAGAGATGGATAGTCTACACAATGAAGGACAATGAATGCAAATGTTCATAAAATACTATAGATGTCATAATGTATACTTAGCTTTTATGCATAATTTGGATCACTTCATCATCATTATGTTATTTGTTTGTTCATTATGTAGGTTCTTTTTTTACTTAAATCTAACACAAATTTTCTTTTGCGGCCCTTTCAATAACACTTTGTCATAATAGAAGTCTCTAGTGGGTTCATATCACTTTATGATTTTCAACTATTCATGATATGTTTTATTCCCCTCACAGAAAAAAGAAGGCCATGAAAATGTGTGCTTCTCTTATCTTATCTTATCTATCAATTTTGGAAACTCATCAAACGCACTGCATGGATGCAATATTCTTCGGGCATGAGATAAGAAATTGCTACTTTCTTTTAAGAGATGAGTTCAATTACATCCAAATGTCATACTAGGTACCATTTCTTTAATGATTCTTTATTTACAAATGATTTATATGATTTCATACAAATCCAACCTTGGGTGCTCTACCAATTATGAGATATAAAAAATATTAACAAATTGTAGAGCAATAATAAGGGGGGATTAAATAAAGATTTTGCATATCTATATGTACTAAAAAGTACTGGAACGAAACTTATTTTATACTTGGACATAATGAAAGCATAGGTTATTTTTGCACAATTTTGCATTTTTAGTTCTCTTTTAATACTTAAAACTAGGTCATTTTAGGCTACTCAAATGAGTTCCATATGGTCGAGCCTGAGTTCTTTATAGACATTTGATACATGATGTTTTTGGGCAGGATCAAATGAGAAATACTGGCATGGTGTGGATGAAAACTCTTGAGTTTATCCTTTTTTTCTGATCTATCTAAAGATCAAGTTTTCACTTTAGTTTTTAGAAGACATTTATGGACTGTCATTATGTACTTGATAATGACATGCAAAGCAGCTCCTAGCATATCGCGCCTAGGTAGTGGATTGACTTCCATGTGATATGTAGAATAAAGTGATCTATAATGTACTCATGATTGAATAGAATGACGTCCTTCAATAAAAAAAAAAACTGTCATTATGTCCTAGTAGGATTAGAGGAGTGCACTTCAAATCATTGTCCAATTTGTGAGTAGTCATGACACTTAAATGTAGAATACAATTTTAGTCATTCAACCTTCTAAGGCTTCCCCCTTCAAGAGTGCTCTAAACTTTGTTCAACATTATTCCCCAACATTTAGATCAATTTCCTTGTAGGAGTCTCAAGTTATTATGACTGTAAGTCGGGGACCATTTCTTAATCAACTGCACATGAATACGACAGAAGTCCATTGAATGGAGGTCAAGACATGAACTTGGCAAGCTATAGAGGTGAAATTATGAAAAAACTATCAAAGGGAGAAAAACGTGGTATTCATTCAATGAGCAAATAGTGCACTATGACATGAGCTTAGAGCTCATCCACAAACAAATATCGTGGTTGGAAGAGAGACAATGGTACAAACCCTAAAAAGATCCTAATGCTTTACTTGTTATTTCATGTATTGAAGGGATTAATCAAAATGGAAGATCTAACCTCCATTCCAAATAGCCACATATAGCCATTAAAGACACCTCAGAACGTTCAAATATTTGTTAAATTCTTTCCTTGTTCGAGTATCGCTCAGGCATGCGGTACACTTACCTTAGTCTCAGGGATCCCAGAGGGTTTTTCCCAAACTTTGGGATCTCCTCTGACTGTGCAGTAATGGTACAGATTTTTGAACACTTATATGGATTTCACTACAAGGGAGAAAGGTCGATTGTCACAGGTCGATCGTGGGCGTTGACCAGTCAATGATCATTTATCGACTGCGGGCCATCGATGATCGACAGCGAGTAGATCTAACATGGCATATCTGCATGCGTGGCCTGCTGACACGCTATGCTGGCAAGCTGATGGGTAACGCCACGTCAAAAAATTGTATATTAATGACTGTGGCTTCATCTGACGTGGCATGCCTGCATGCGTGGCCGAATGATATGCCATGCTAGCAGAAGAATAGGTTACGTCACATACACCTGCCGTCGATAAACAATGGCTGATTGTCATGACTTGACATTTTAGCGCGCGTTGCTGGCTGACATACCAAATGGGCCATCTGACTAGTAACGACACGTCAGGTGTCCTCGATAATCGACAAAAAATTAATCCGACGTGGCCGAATTGGCCTCGTGGCGCGTTGTCCAGCCACGTTGTCATTATGAAGTTTAGAAGCCACCTCCATATCCCTAGCTATAGAGGTTTCCTCCAATTGGCTGACCTTGGCCTGGAGGGCTGCCATCTTTTCAGATTCTGTGCGCAATTAATCTAAGAGTATCCGAGTTTCCTGCTCAAAATGTTCTCTAGCATGAACCATGGTGTCGATGCTGGAGGACAGGGCGTCTACTGGTCTAGAAATCAGCAAGTCTTGCCCTATCTTGTTGCCTTTCAGAGTGTGCTAGGCGGAGGCTGTCCTCAAGCTGTTGCATGCGGGTCTCCATGCTGAAAACACGGAATTTCCATATATTTCCGTGCAAAACTCCTTTTTGTTAAGGTAACTAGTATTGAACTTGAAGGGGGAGCTGGTTTTCTCATGTTTATGCCTAACTGCAGGAAGATATAAGATTTGCGGGATGTGGTCTGACTGAGTATATCCCATGTCTGCTTCCACATAACTTCCATCAAGAATGTTTGCCCCTTTGTTGCTCACATAGTATTTATTCAAAAGACAATAAACACAAGGCTGGCCTTTTTGCTTGTTTGACCATGAATACACGCAATTGGATGGTGGGACTAAGCTGAATCCCAGTTCGTTGATCAATCTTTCCCATTCAGTCTTTCCTTCTTTTTGTAAATTCCTATGTAGCCCGAGTTTTTTATTCCATGAGTCAGTCATGTTGAGGTCGCCTGCAAGAACGCTGATTGTAGGTTGAGCTTCCAACCATATTTGGATTTCCTTCCACATAGCAGCCCTCTCATTAGGAGAGTTTGAGGCATAGATGTTGATTAGTCCCCAATTCTCTTTTCCTTCAAATGTTATAGCCTGCCATCTTCCATCTGTAGAGACGTGCACCTTATCTGCAACTACATTCCTCCAAAGTGTTGAGACTCCTCCTTTTGTAGCTAGAGTTTTCGAGTTAATGGACTGATAGCCCCTGCCAACCCAATCCCCTAGCGAGTTTTCCTGAAACTTGTCCAGCCTATGCTCTTGAAGTAAAACCACATCAGCATTTAGAGCCCTGATTCCTGTAAGTATTCCTTCCCTTTTTAGAGCCCCTCTAATTCCCCTCAAATTCCAAGTGGCTATACGCTTTGGAAGAGTGAGGGCACATCATGAACTACTGGCCCATTGCCAAGGCCTCTAAAACTATCTGCATCAACCAAAGGGCTTAGCCCACTGACAGAATCTTCTTCCTTACTACCACTGGTGTCATTTGCATCTTCAATGTCCTTGCTTGCCAACCGTGCTCTCCTTCTCCTTCTGCTTCTAGCAGCCCTTGAGGAGCTTGATAGAATAACTTGCAAAGGTATACCACTACTACATTCTTCCACTGTATCACCTGGGGTAGGGCAAAGCCCTCTCAATTCATAATGCTCGATGTTTTGTGAAGGCAGGTCTCCAACCAGAGTAGAACCATTGCTGATTACTACCTTCCCTTTAGCCTTTGCCTGTGTACCCATTTCCTCCATTTCTGGCCTTGCCACTACTTGCGATCCACAGTTGAGGTTGCTTTTTAGGGCATTATCCACGGTGTTATCCATAACTCCCATTATTAGTGCCAGATCATCACCTTATTTATTTCCAGATGGCACTGATCCAATTAGCATTTGGGACCCATTTTGCACAGAGTCATAAGAAACTAGTCCAGACACCTCTTGGTGCCTTCTGTTTGTCTTGTTTGAAGATTCAGTTACACATCCATCAATCTTATCCCTTTCATGCACAGGTGGTTGCACGTTAGTGGGGTCTGCAACTACTTCTACTGCAGTTAGAGCTCTCAGACCTGTTATCTTGCCTTTTCCTTTATCTATCACAATCTCTAAATCCTCCTCCAACCCATGGTTAGTTGGGGCTACCCTCCCTTCTCCTTCAGAGATGTGTAACGTTGCTGGACTTCTCATCCCCAAGTTGGGGTAACTTCCTCTGCCAGTCCTGACCTTACTTCTATTATTGGCTGGCTGAAACCCATCACCATCCCTTTGTTGTAACTGCTCACCAGTCTCCATCCTATTTGCTGGACAGAGAGTACCCATATGGAGCTGTTTGGAACAAACTTCACAAACTGGTGGGAGACCTTCCAGATTAAGCATGAAGTTAATCTGTTCATTGAAGAAACCATTACACGAGATCCTCTCCAGAATGGGCTTGAGAAGATCCACCATGAAGCATGCGCTTGGAACAGCCTTGTTTGTATTCCAGAGTTACAAATTCTCCTTTTTTTGAGAATAGCACTTTGAGTGCATCCTCATTCCAGTATTCACAACCTAATCCCCTGAGTTATGTCCAGATTGGGAATGGGAGTGATTCCGTAGACTCTGTATTGAATTTGTCCTTCCACTTCTGCACATAAAATTCCCCTGCTTCACAAGAAATGAGGCCCCTTCTAAGCAGAATTTCCAGCTCCTTCGTAGTGTTTGCCTCCAGTAAGAAGTAAGGTTCCCCCATCCAAACAAGTCTGGGTAGAGATGGAACCCTACAAATTCTCTCCATAGTTCTTCTAATAGATGCCAGAGATGGAGATCCTCTAATCACACAGCCAATCAAACCCACACAGTCCAGCTTTCTAATCCGATTTGCAACCACTGAGAGGTGAAGAGACAGTTCATTCTCCTCATTCCTTACCACTTCAGGAACCACCTCCTTGCATATCTCTACCATTTTCCCATCCCTTTCCTGCTCTGTAAGTCTACCACTTCTTTCACTATCCATCCCTTTTGGAAAACAAATCAACCTGCACGTTTGCACTAAGACTGAAACAATGGACAAGAAAGGAGCTTATAGTTTGGGGATCAACCTCCCTTGTAATGTTACTTAGAGGCTGGCTCTGTTTTTCCAAAACCACCCCGTGGAGACTGCCCCAGTTACTTCGAAAAGATGGGCTGGAAATTCCTTTGCTTCCACAAATGGATACCACAATTCTCCAGCCAACGCAACCAGATTCCCCCACAAGGTGAGATCCGCAGAGCATACCCACAGTGAGATATTTCACCTTCTTACATGAGGAAGGACCACTCGAATTAACTATAGAACTATTACTATCAATTGAGGATTCTGCCATCACACATGATTGCAAATACAGTCTGCCAAGCAATCTTTACCCTGAGTAGACTTTGACCGAGATCATGGATTGTGCCCACTCGATGTGGACGTGGAAAATGCCAGCTGCTGCAAGATTGGGATTCCTAATGTATTCACCCAACCACTCAGAAACAAGAAGGTCTAAGTAGTCAGGAGTGACTCCCGCTTCACCCATAAAGAACTGATCATGGAAAACGTTCGATCACCAAAGATTCCCAGAGCTGGTCAAATGAAGCTTCCAACCACCCACAATTAATATAGTGCCCACCTTCGATTAAAATGGTAAAGATCCTGGAGGCCTTAGAGTTTGAAGCTCTAAGCTCGACCGGAAGGGGAATGCCCATAAGCCTGCTGCCCCCGCGCCTCCATTTTGAGTGTGTACCTGTTAACCTTCTCCGTGGTATCTTGTCTGCAGTTGGGGATGGCATCTATGTATTCTCCCAAGAGAAGTTTCGCTGCCATCTCAGCCCTAGGTAAAGGGGATTGTGTGTCAGCACTATCCACATGCATATCAGTGTGGGGAGGGGGGGGGGGATGGAGGGACTCCGAGCTCGTCTGGCTCCTCTATCATTGGGGCTGCCATGGTTAGAGTATTTCCCTACAGACGCTTGTCTGAAAGCCTCCACGCACTATGATCACACCCACCTCTATCCACTTATAGACTCCTTATAGACACATGTCTGGAAGCCTCCAAATACACATGAATCACTCGCAGCCTTTCTTATGTTAGCTTATAGACACCCATCTGTCAGCCTCCTAATGCAAGAAGTGTGAAAGCTTTTGAGTGTCAGAATGCGTGTAGCCTTTATCTCCTTATAGACGCTTGTCTGAAAGCCTCCAAGTGTCAGAATCCCGTGCAACCTTGGCTCCCTTACAGACGCCTGTCTGAATGTCTCCAAGTGCCAGAGTCATGCACAACCTCTTTGCAATAAAATTGTTATGTCAAATACAACTGCAAAGGTACAATAGGATACAAAGTTGATTAATCATTGAAACAATCTTTATAGTACATACATCGGAGGCATTTATTTCTTGCATGCCACCAAGGCTGGAGGGAAGATTGGGTCCGCTGGGTCTAAGCGGACTATTTGTGGCAATTGTTGGAGTAACATCTTTGTGCCGACTGCCGCTCTTGTTTCCAGCCAAAAACATCGTCGATTATCATTGATATGACGTCGATAATCGACACCGTGTCCATGCAAGCACCCGCGTATACAAGGAGCGCACCCACTCATCTTTCCATGCAACTGCTCAAGCCACGTCAAACCCACATGTCATTGATAATCGACACCTTGCGGACGTGGTAAGCCATGCCGCTATGCAGGATCGAGAGGTACATGGGCTGCGTACCTCACTTGCTCAGCAGGGAAAGGGCCTCCATGTAGAAGCTCATGCTCGGTTGAAACATTGCATGAGCGAATTGGTAGAACAGGAACGACTCCTGCAAGAGCTAAGGTCTCAGATGAAAGGGGTGAAGGCTACCCAGCATTCTATAACTTCTTCCCATGCCCATATACGCATGCATTTACATGATGTGCCTACTCCAAAGGATCAAAGGTCTGCAAGACACCAGCCCAAACAGGCAACTGCTGCCTCATCACGCTGTTCAGTGTCGCCGCGCCTTGAGCATAGACCACAACCCTCACCTTACAGACCACAACTACTACATGCTGCAAAGGTCAACGTTGCTCTGGAGGGTAGAGAGCAATAGGAACGAGGACGGAGGAGCCATAATGTGGTGGTACATGGCCTTCTAGAAGAGGAAGGGGAGAATCTCATCCACCACCTCCATGATCTGGTTCTTTCTCGCATGACATTACAGACACCAGTACACATAACTCGGGCAAGCCATCTTGGTGCTCGACGCCCTGACCACCCGCGCATTGTCATGTTCACAGTTGTAGACATGCGGGTGTGAGATATAATATTGCGTTAGAGCAAGCAGTTGAAGGGGACCACCCTGTATGTTGACCAGGATCTCACTCCTGCACAACATGAGTCTCGCCGGTAGGAGATGGCTCATGTCAGGAATGTCTGCCGCCAGGGCCATAGGATTAGTCTGACTGCCACAACTACCCTTCCTAGTGCTCCTGCTCCACCAGCTCCTGCCACCACTCCTACCTCTATTGCTTCCACTGGTCCTGCTCATGCACAACACATCACCCTCCTGCGGTCGCCACAACTCCTCGCGCATCTGCCTTTCATGCTAACAAATAGGAATTGTGCCTCCATATGGTGTCTTGGAACTGTCGTGGCTTTCCTTGACAGAAAGGAAAAAGTCTCAATTCCATTGCAGCTATTATGGATCTCATTTTCCTTATGGAACATGGGAACATGTAGGGCACAGGCTGCTAGACTCCCAGGCTATCTGCATTGCTCGGTGTTCAATGAGTGCACAAGCAAGCGTGGACATGGGGGCTCGCCTGCTATACTATCATACAAGCTTGGCACAATCAATCTCTCTACAAAAGACAGACAGACATAATCACTATTTTTGGATACGAGTGCCGCATGGCAGTGAAAACCCTTTCTTTGTGGCAGCATGCTACTTTTCACATGCTGACAGCAACTTCTACCATTCATTCGGATGCGCGCACAGGTGCAGAGCAGGTCCCAAAATTCGAACCCTTGGCAGAGGATGTTTTGCAGCTAAACCCCACAGAGGTAGCTTGGCCAAAGACATCAGATGACCATCAAGTTACACGCTATGGCAGACAGTTGTTATTGCTATGTAGCGTCTTTGACTTGATCATTTGCAATGGGCTGGCTTAATGGCCGTCCTCCAGCCGGTGCACATGTAGACAGGAGAACCAGGGGGCGGTTCCACTGTTATGGATTACGTGCTGGTGGAGAAGCAGGATCTACATATGATCAACCACTTTTGCATTGGAACAGAAAGTTGGGATGAGGAAGTAGACTCAAACCGCCTACCCCTTCTCTTGGACGTCGATTGGGAGACAGCCCACACGCCCACTGCTCCAATACCATGTATGTCCCAGCTGCGCCTGGACTATGATCATGCCTAGACTTATGCCCAGATGGTTGAACATGACCTAGAGGGAATACTGCAGCTTCCCACATTGCAGCAACAGGCTGCCCAGTTGACCCAGGTGCTCATGACGGCTACCAACAGTTGCTTTGGAAGAGGCCGCTCCGGGAGGCCCTTGAGAGCAATTGGGAGCTGCCACCTTCCCTCGCAACCGGTGGTTTGATGATGGATATAAGCAGTTCAAATGCTGGCTACGACAAGTCACTGCTCTCGCCTTGCGCGCACAAGCCATCCGAGAATAGCGTGCCTTCCACAAGAGCAAGAAGCCAGATACCTAGCAGAACACCAACAACAAATGTTCTGTCTCTTGGATCGTCACCCCAAGACATTCTGGAAAAGGGTATTAAGCAAGCCTCTGCAACCTACAGGGAATATCACCTCGAAGCACTGGATGCAATACTTGCAACGGCTTTATGACCCACTGGGGGGTCGGGCAACAATACCCCCACAAATGGGCCTAGTGCTAGTCATTAGAGAGGGAGATGTGATAATGGGCCTACAATGCCTCGCTAATGGGAAGGCTGCAAATTTAATGCAAGAATTCATTAATTTGGCGAATTCGAGCTCTTTGAGAATTTTGAGCTAGCTAGCTGGACTCCCATGCTTAACCTTAAGCTAGCATGGATGACCCATTTTTGCTTAAC
>JAANSK020298246.1:0-10145 GCA_011763485.2 Isoetes engelmannii
GAGGGGAAAAGACCCAAAAATTACTGAAAAAACAAAACAGCAGTAATCTTAAGTAATTTCAAGGTGGTGTAGGTTATTATATGTAAGACTTTGCAAGCTTAAAAAATGAACCAATGAGTATGCGAGGGTCATAATTTAGACCAAGTGAATTCATTACCCTGGCACATGATTCAAACTTCATTCCCAACTCGTCATGTTCTTCGGATCTAAAAAGTATAAGTTGAGTGTAATGAATGAAAAATATGAGTCAAACCAAATGCTTTTTGAAGAAGAAAACGAGTAGGCTACGTAAAGCTACAATACAAAGAGATCACAATCTTGACTATATATATGGCAACGCACAACATTGCCGACATGGCGTGTTGGTTAGCCATATATACTATTGAAGGTCTATTTCATCATTGGCGTGTTGGACAATGTAGAAATGTTCACTTTACTTCATTTTACCTTTCTTTGAGTGCAAGCGTGCTTTGATATCCAACTAGTCCATAAAGATCAATTTGCAAGGGCACACGTATTTATGCATTTGCACACAAATTGATAATGTGGCTTAATACGTCAAGCAAAGTGGGGCATCGTTCTTGATTTTTGGAGCAATCCCGTGCTGCCGTGTGGCAGACATTCCTGTTGAGAATCGCAACAGGGTCATCGTTCTCGCATCCGGTAGATTTTTCAACTGCAACAGGTCATTTTCTTAAGCCCCAACTAGCTGCAACATGTAAGTTTCTGCCTTTGCTTGACATTGTGGAACAAGAACAGCTCAGGCATTCTGGCTGTGGCAGGTCAACCGGTCGCGCCTAACGGCGCTCCCGATTGCCCTGCCACAACCATAATGCCTTCGCTGTTGTTGTTCCACATTACATAAAGAATCTCCTTTACGGACCTTATGTTCGTGCCCACATGGCCTCTATAAAATTACAAAGCATGTATCCGACTATGGGGTCGCCCTAGCCACTTTTTCAAGCTAAACTGAGGACAATGAGAAATAGACAAACTCTTGGATAAAATAGCTAAAAGAAAAGAAGTTGAGTGCATGAATATGATAGAAGCATACGACGAAGGCGTTAAATTCCTTGCAATTGGAAAGTAAACTTGATAATTTTTTGGGGGACTTGCAATATCTTCTAGCAAAAGTCTACAAGTGAGTAAAAGATGGGGCGCATTGAATGCGCCATGTGCATGTTGGGTTGGCAATGGGGCAAGTGGACGTTAGGCAGGAAGAAAATGATATATTCAAAAGTTTACAGTCGGACAATAGTTGTTGACTGACACAAGTCATCAGCCTTTTAAAACTATAAACCAAGGGTCATGCAGTTTGACGTCCTTCAAAAAATAAATAAATAAACAAAGGACTATGCAGTACATAGCATTAGTAGTACAATGCTTCCTTTCAATGTTGAGGACAAAGCATAATGAAGCTTTAGGAAGAAGGAGCATCGGGAGAAAGTAGCACTTATATAAAGTATAAGTCTTTTTTTCTCAATTGAGATTTTGGCTATCTTATCAATGATTGTTAAGAATAAACAAGCCTAACAAAGGATTTGATCCAAAGTGCCTAGAATATTAGTTTTTCGTAGACGTTAAAATTTTATTCTATTCTATTCTTTGTTTGCTCTTCGCATCTATAGGAATGAATATTGTGGCTTGAAATATTGGAGAGGAAGTTTAGGAATCTAAGCATGTTAATTTCTCCAAGTATGAACATTGTGACTTGGCCATATAATCTAATTTGCAGTCCATAATTACACATTGTTCTTAATGTGGAAAACCTAATTGAACACATGCGGATTAGTGTTGTCCTATCCTAACTTCCACAAGCGGCATTCCATTGGATTACATCTGTTACGTTAAGCCATGCCCATAGCAGCTTGTGGAATGAAGAATAAACAACTTCCACTGGATCTTGCATGGGAGTTAAAACTTTTGATCATGTTGCAAAGAAACTTCTAGTTCCGAATGCCATAATTTATGAGTTAATTTCCAGAGCAATGATATGTAAACCTAACATACTGGTTAACCGTGGACATCTTATGATAGTTGGGGGCTACAGTAGTTGAGGTAAATTAAATGAAATATACTAGTAGGAGAATGAAATATGGTAGGTAACGAGCAAGATGTTGGACATTAAAAACAAAAGTCAAAGAATTATATAATACTACGTTGAAAATATTGCAAAACGAAAGTCATTAGAAGGTGCGAGAAAGAAAAAAATTTATGGGTGGTCAACAGAACTGTTTAGTCTAGAAGGAGCATTTCATGCGGTGAGAAGGAGAGGCAGAATGAGCGGACATCAAGAAGGAGGCTACGCACCGGAATCGGCAGGAAATAGCACATACAAAGTAAGTCCGTTTCTTTTCTCAGCTCGCATTTTGTGTTCCCGGATTGCATGCACTTCTCCTATCCACAATTTTCTGAGATCCAAATTTGGGATTTTGAGTGCCGAATATAGAGGCCGTTCCCTGTTCCTCAGATCTGTTTTCCTACATGGCAATTCCTCATTGGCATACATTGGGAACATTTCTTTCTTTGCCCAATTTTGCACAATATGGATTCAACATATGGATATATGGATGCATGAGTTTCCGATTCGCGCACTCAGAAAAGAAATGGGCAGCCTATAGGGGAGGGGTAGCAACTAGAGCACTGGCCTTCTAACCTCTGGATTTGCTATGAGATAATTTGCTTGTATTTATTTTGTTTGATTTCTTGGCCTTTAGGCGTGTTTTCTTGCAGCTTCTGTTCCGGCCCATGGCTCTTTGTTGTGGTTTGTGGACAATAGCATTCTACCTATCTTTTGCACCGTTGGAATGGCCTTCCCATTTCCATGCTCCACCTCTGGCCAGCTTGCAATGGCTGAATGGCCTATTGCATTTCAAATTTAAATGTAGTCTCTCGCCTATCTTGGAGTGTAGCTAGGAAATTTTTAGTCAACTTGCCTAGAAAACGAACATGTGGTTGAGGTTTTATAATCCTCAATCGATTTTGTAGAAAAGGTTTTTTTATACTTAAAAGTCTGGTACGAGCTATAACACACTGTGGCCCAAATGTTATGCATCTGAATGCATAACAACCTAGGATCTTATGCCATCCCTCCGCCGAAGCTATGGCTAAGCTTCGCCTTAAGCCATCGCCATCGCTGGCGGCCATCGCCAGAGAGTAAACACTTGGATCACATTGTTAAGACAGATAACCGCCTTCTCCCTCGTGTGTTACGCCTAAAAAAATTTCGGGCCATTCTGTGCATGGCCAAAATGTCTCGGGCTCCCACTCTCGACATTTTGGCCATGCACAAAATGGCCCCCAATTTTCTTTTGGCATAACACACTCGGGTCAAGCCGTTATTGCTCTCGTATAATATTTGAGTGGTCATTCTTTTATCGTTCAAACTTTATACTAAAAAAGAGCTTGAGTGTATATGTGTCTAAGTGCGAAAAGCATGATTTAAGACCATAGATTTCAATGTCTTAGTTGAAATTTGAGACCATAGATTTCAACATCGTAGTTGGAATCGTGGACTACAAACAAAGGAATCTTTACATGGACGGCATCACAAGTATTTCAATCATGCAATATCTTGATATTTGATTATAATGTAAGAATGCTAGGATCACGGGTAAGATCAACAAATATTAAATGGAACATGTACCATTTAATATTGTTGAACGTTGAAGTTCTATAAATAAATAGAGAATTTTAGATATATTTTCTCTCTTTTCTTTCCCTACTTAAACAAATAGAATATAATAGAATATATTTTTTTTATCATCCCAATAGGAATCTCTTTGCCCAAAAATCCTAGGGCTATCTAAACAAATAGAGAATTTTGGATATATCTATTTGCCCAAAGGGCAAACCCTGGGCTAAGGCTGGAGGTGAAAAAACAAGAATATGCCAGAATTATTTGGGCAAACCATGGGGCTAGGGCTGGAAGTGAAGAAACAGGAATATAGGAATATGCCAGAATTATGTCAGGTAGAAGGACAAGATTTAGAAGGGAACTGAACGGAGGGCTGAGATAGGTTTGAACGATATTCTAACTTGAAAGCCTATTCTTACACGGAGTTCGTATGGAGCTTGCACGAAGAGATCCGTCCCTCTGTTCATCTGCAAAGTCGAAAGCGATTCCGCACACTCTTGAATCTGCAGAGCACACTCTTGAATCTGTGAGCTTAAGTACGAGCAATTCTTTATCTGAAAAACCTTCGGTGGCTAAATCTTCATTTGAGAAAGAAAGGTTAGCTCAAGCTAACGTAATTACGAGTTCTATACTATTAGGGAATAATAATTTGCGTTACAAGCATAAGAAATGTATTCAAGTCCTTTTTTTTATGGCCTAGTACTAGAAGAAAGTTTTGGTCGGTAAGTTGAGACACTGTTTTTCTCACTTCTTTAGGATAATAACGACAAGATTGTGGATGAGTGGTTGCCTGTCACTGGATCACGTAATGCAAAATGGTGGTACTCGGCATTTCACAATGTTACAGCTATGGTTGGTGCTGGTGTCCTCAGCCTTCCAAATGCAATGATTTATCTCGGATGGTACTTTCTTATGCTTTCATTTAATAGTTTGTATTAGGATTTCTTCCTTCTTGAACCTCTTTTTATAAAAATCAATCCAATTTAATTCTTTGGTAAATAGGGGACCAGGAGTAACTGTGTTGGTGTTGTCATGGATTATCACTTTATACACATTGTGGCAAATGGTTGAAATGCACGAGATGGTTCCTGGGAAGCGATTCGATCGTTACCATGAGCTTGGCCAACATGCTTTTGGAGAGAAACTAGGGTTATGGATAGTTGTTCCACAACAGTTAATTGTTGAAGTTGGCGTCGACATCGTCTACATGGTTACTGGAGGAAAATCCTTGAGAAGATTTTACCAGTTGGTCTGTACAAAAAATGGCCAATATGACCAATGCCAAAACATAAAGTTGACCTATTGGATCTTTATCTTTGCATCAGTCCACTTTTTCCTAGCACAACTCCCAAATTTCAACTCAATTGCTGGAGTTTCCTTATCTGCAGCTATCATGTCCCTCAGGTGTGTACCAAAGCTATTTAGATTTGTGGAAATTTGTTAATGTAGTTTATCTATATAATGCTTTTGTCACATGCAGTTATTCAACAATAGCTTGGGTAGGCTCCGTTCATCAAGGCAGAGTTTCAACTGTCAGTTATGATTATAAGCACCAAAGTGCTGCAGGGGCTGTTTTTAACGTGTTCAATGCTCTTGGGGAAGTTGCATTTGCTTATGCTGGCCATAACGTGGTCCTTGAAATTCAAGCAACAATTCCATCCAAAGAAGGAAGACCTTCTAAGGTTCCAATGTGGCGAGGAGTCATAGTAGCCTATATTGTTGTGGCATTATGTTACTTTCCAGTGGCTTTGGTTGGATATTGGGCTTTTGGCAACGATGTCAACGATAACATCTTGGAGTCACTTGGAAAACCAAGATGGTTGATTGCAATGGCAAATCTAATGGTGGTCATTCATGTAATAGGGAGTTACCAGGTACACAACTTTGTTGTTTGTTGGTCTACATGATCTTGATCTGTCTTATCTTATATATATTTCGTGTATTTATTTCAGATCTACGCAATGCCCGTGTTTGATATGCTTGAGACAGTACTTGTTAAGAAGGCTAAGCTTCGACCGGGTAGACCACTACGACTTATTACTAGGACTATATATGTTGGTAAGTAGCTTATATTTATTATTATTCTATGAAACTTCATCTATACTTATATACTTTCACTCTCTTTTATAGGGTTCACAATGTTTATTGGGATGACAATACCTTTCTTTGGAGACTTGCTGGGATTCTTCGGAGGATTTGCTTTTGCACCAACCACATATTTTGTAAGCTTGGCATCTTCTTTTCAATGTCATGTGCATTGAATTATGTTATATACTTTGAGTAATATAATAACTTGAGTAATTTATCAATGCAGCTTCCGTGCATAATGTGGTTAGCTATCTATAAACCCAAGTTTATGGGGTTGTCATGGTTGGCAAATTGGGTACGTTTCTCTCACTCTTAATGCTAAATGCAAATATCAAGTATCTTACTACCCAATCTAACTAGAGATTTGTTGAATTTATTTCGCAGATATGCATTGTATTAGGTTGCATCCTTATGACCGTTGCCACAATTGGAGGCTTTAGAAATATCATAGTGGCTGCCTCAACCTATAAATTCTACCAATAAAAGAAGACCTGCTGAACTACAACATCTCTTGATTATTGATGCATCGCCTCCACAATCTTATTTATTTCTACAACCCATGGTTGTAGACAATGACGTTTACTTTCCAATACCTATGTTCCAAATTTAATTGAATGTGTGATGTATATATGTGATTTATAGACTATTGTCTTGTAAGCAAATTGCATAGTGTATAGATGTGAGAATTTTGGTATTATTATCGTTGTATGGAACTGGAAATTGAGTTTCGAGGGCGATTTATTATTTGACTTTATTTTTGAAAGGTGTATTAGAATTTGCACCATTGACTAAAATGAATAAACGAAATATGATTGGAGCTTCAACGATTCTTGTGGTTTGCAAAAGTGCATTGCATTGTGGATGTTGGACAGTCCTATCCCTCCTTGTATTTTGGACTATCTGTAGGGGTGCTTCTGTATGGCAAAACCACGAAGTTGCTTGGTATCCCTGTTGGAGTTCATGTCTCTGTGGTGGCTTGGAGAAGCACTTATTTTGGTGGAATACAGCTAAATTATCCATGCCCGAAAGAATCACGGTAGCTAAATGTGTTCTTAGTAATACTCATATTTACATGGCATCTACTCGACTAGCCCTTTAGTGTAAGATGGAAAAGATTGTGCGTATTGTTAGGAACTTCATTTCGGGTGGTAATGAGGAAGGAGTTGTGGACAAGGTCGCTTGGGTGAAGTGCATGAAACCTAAGGTAGACAGTGGCCTTAGAATGTTAGATTCTCACCTCCAAACTAAGGTGATGATATCAGAATTTATTTGGAGGATTCTCCTGGTTTGAGATTGATGGTGCAATCAATTCAACATTGTCTTCCATTTCGGAAGGCTACCATTAAGCCCCACCTTCCTTGGGCTTTGCTCTATTCTATTATATTTATTATCTACATCCATATCCTAATGCTATTCCATTTCTAAAGGGGTTGTTTGCTGCTTGGAACACTGTTAGGTCCTTTTTTCATATCAATCATGAGGCATATCTTCAAGTTATGTACTCCATGCTGGTGGATTCCTTTGCAGGACACTCCAAGGAATGAGCCTTTGTCTGTTGTTGTTCAACCAAAGACACAACGACGATCATTAGCAGCTGGTATAAGCATTATTGCAGCCTGGTACGAATCTGGCAATCTCTTGTCATAGGAAGCATTTAGAAGCATTCGGGGATGGAAATAGTGCTGCTGCACAGAGGCAACGTTCACATCCATGTAACGTGAGAGCAATGTTGAAAATCATATTATATATGTCATTAGTATGAATGCCTGCACAGAGGAGAAGCCAGAACATCTGCACAGTGAATTAACTGGAATACCTAGGGTATTGCACCATTGGACAAATATCATATGAAGAATTTATTTATACAAGTGACCATTGAATATTGAAGTCAATGGTTAATAATGCACATCGAATATTCAGGTTTCTTTGCAGCCATATCCGTTTGGAGGGAAAATCCTTCTGCCTATAGTAGTATGAAGCAGGAGGTCGAATAGCACGAAGACCTGTATGTCCCTACCGAGATGGTGTAGGCAAAACCGTCTTCATGATGCTGGAGATGGTTATAAATAACCTAATGAGCAGGAGATGGTTATAAATAACCTAACGAGCAGTCTGTATTGTGTGTGTGTGTTGAACGAGTTTCATAAATGGAGTTAGTATAAGAACCATTGCCTCTAGTTCTTATTGAGTTTATTTGGTGTAGACCATATCTGCATTGTGGTGTTTGAAACTTGTGTAATTGTCTATCTAGTTTCGTGATAACTAGAAGTTTGTGTGACCATTGATTTGTCTTGAAACTTCTTATTGAGTTAGTTGCCTAAGTACATTTTGTCTAATCAAATTTCTAACAGTGGTATCAAAGCAGAGATGGCAACTAGACTTGGCTCATCATTACTGAATTGTGTTGATATGTTTCAAGGAGAAGCAAGTTTCCAAGCTTGGAAAGAGAGGATGAAGGACGTCCTTGTGGCTGAAGATCTATGGGATCTTATAGAAAGTGAAGGCAATGAAGAAGGTGACAGCAGTGGAACTCACTCAGGAGAAACTGAAGGATCAGTAAATGCTGGAGGAAGTTCAAGTGCAAACAGCTCCAAAAGAGCACATCAGGCAAGGTGCATTATTGCTAGTAAGTTGGGTTCTAGTGTAATGTTCAAATTGAAAAATAAATCACCTAGAGAAATGTGGGATTTTCTGGTCAAGCATTATGAGGTCAAAAACTCGTCTCAAATAGAAATGCTTGATAGAGAATTGAGAAGGCTTAAGTTTAAGCATGATGATAATCTGACCTCGTTTATTCAAAGCTATGATAACATTGTAACAGACTTGGAGGCTGCAGGGGTTCCCATAACCAAGGACTTCCATGTGTTATCATTATCTAGAGCTTTTTTTTAGTATGAGCAGCTTTCAACACTGGTGAGAATAGTTGCAAGAAATAGGGAAAGAGCTGACCTTATGATTAGAACATAAATTGAGCAATGAAAAATTATAAAGGGAGAAATAGCAGAAAACATTTGGAGCAAAACCAGACCAAATTATGACATGTTGAAAGTATTTGGTAGCGTTGCTTTTCCTCATGTTCCTGAAGAAAATAGGAAAAAGTTTGATGATCGAGTTGTAATGGGATATGTAGTTGGATGTGATGACTGGTCAAAGGGATACAGAGTTTTTATTCCAGAATCTAGAAGTATAGTTGTTAGTAGAGATGTTAAAATTGACGAGACCATTCTCTATAAAGATAGGAAGCTGGTTAATGACAGGTCAAATTTATTTGCAAAGGTGAATTCAGAAAATGAAAAGGTCAGTGCTGAAAATAATATAGAAGATGATGATGACGTTGAACAAGAAAGAGAAGAATATGATGCAAAAAGTGTTTCTGCTGATAGTAAAACAGTCGAGTCCAGACTTGATGATCAAGTTGTGGGTGATAGTGATGGAGCATAAACAAATATAAGAAAAGGGAAAAGAAGTGAAGTGGACAAATTAAAGGATGGCTTGGAAGAACTTGATATGAGTAAATATGGGAAAACTCCTCTAGGTATTTCAAGGAGGTTACAAAAGAAGGACATTGAAATATCTGAAATAATGGCCATACTTGAGCCAGAAATACCAAAGAATTTTTCAGATGCCATGAACAGTGATAAAGGAGATATGTGGAAAAAGGCAATGGAAGATGAAATGAGTTCATTTGATAGAACTCAAACTTATGAGCTTGTGGAAAAACCAAAGGACAAAAATGTAGTGGGAAATAAATGGGTCTATAAAATCAAAGAAGGGAATAATGGAGAAAAGAAGTCCAAAGCAAGATTAGTAGCTCAAGGTTTTTCACAAAAAAGAGGAGTTGACTATGATGAAACATTCTCACCAATTGTTAAGTTGACAAGTTTGAGAGTACTACTCGCTTTTGCTAATGCATTGGATCTGGAAATCCACCATATGGATGTTAATACAACGTTTTTAAATGCAAACTTAGACGAATAAATTTTTATGCAACAGGCTGAAGGCTTTGAGAAAGGAGAAAACATGGTTTGGAAGCTTAAGAAAGCGGTATATGGGCTAAAACAGTCACCCCGAGCTTGGTACATGTGCATTGACAATTTTCTAAAGGAGCAAGGATTTGAGAAGCTTGAGAATGATGGGAACTTGTATATCTATAGAGATAAGGAAAATTTTTGCATCATTGCATTGTATGTTGATGACAATATTATGGTTGCTAACAATATGACGTGTTTAAACCACTGCAAATCTGTTTTGAAAAACAGATGTCAAATGACAGATTTAGCGCCATTGAAGAAATTTTTGGGAATTGAGGTCCATAGAGATCGAGCATTGAAGAAGATCACACTTGTGATGATCATACGCAGTATACAAGTATTATACTGGTATGTACAAAGGATGATCATCACACAGATACAAAAAAGCA
>JAANSK020298257.1:0-10145 GCA_011763485.2 Isoetes engelmannii
TGGTTCCATAGTTTCACGTTAGAAATATATGGTACAAATATGTATATCTTATGAGTCATGCCACTGTACAAGTCTTGCCAGTAGATTTGTAGATATAAGCCATACTTGATAAGGGGATGGCCTAGTTGTTATCATAACCTAGCCATCCTAAGGTATGGGAACCTAATTTTCACATGGGCACCTAGCCACGTGGATGAACCCCATTGGAGCTACGTGAGCGGACATGTAAACCCTAACATTTATAAGGCCAAGCCCTAGGCAAGCCCACTTTTGCTCCACCAATTGATACAACCTCGAATCACTATCCTAATTTCGATTCAAGGATTGTGTTTGACAGCACAACTTGGAACAGCAGCCTCAGGAGCGCATGCTTATCAGCTTGAGGAGCGCCTACTCCGAACTACCGGCAAGAGATGGAGAGCTCATGAGCACTTTAAGAGCAGGTATTTCTAGTAGATATCTAGGTAAATCATCTGGAAGTTAGCACCGCCGATGAGTTAGTGTGTTGCACTTGAAATAGAGTCATCGTCGAATCTTAGTTCTTATAATGAACCCTAACCATAGGTCAGATGCATGTGATTCGAATTACTTGATATTCTCTTATATATAAAAAGTTATGGATGATACATGATGTTGGTTGATCATTGTTTGCACCTCTTGTGTGTATGAGGGAATGGAGGTAGAGACCTAGTAACCATGACTTATGATGCGCCTAGTTAGATCCAATAATTTTCCAATTATTATTCGGTCTTTGCATAGAGCTCACAGGGTTTGGAAGCTATGTGGTGATTGAGCACCAGACAACGCAGGCTATGGAGATGTGGAGGTATGGCCATGCTGAGTGCGACTACTGGAGTCCTTATAGTGGACTTGACTTATAGTTGAGTGCAGCCAAGTATATATGGGTCTGACATTCTCTGGGTTGAAGGTATCGCACTGGCTCACAGAGTTGCGGGTATTATTTTGGCTTATGTTTTGGGGGGGGAGGGGTTCAAGTCAGAAATGGACGTGTGTCGCCACTATTCTCTAGTCACCCACGGAACCATTCTGCCTCAGGAAGGGACATATCCCTCTCTTGCCTCGTCAAATCAGGAAGATGTAACCCGAAGTAGTTTCATTGGGTGATACCATGGGATTGCGATTCCGAAAGGCTACAATCACGGCAGAGCCTGCTTTAGCCTATCTGCATAGTTTGCATAGGATGGGCAGATGGAGTGGCCAACCTTAGCCATTCTCGATTGCCAGCCTAAGTCATTACTATAACTCGATCTAAAGCTATCTAGAGCATAGTTAGGGGAAACGAAAATGTTTTGGAAGCAGCAAGTCAAATGTTGAAAACTAAAAACGAAAATAACAATAAAATGACATACATAATAACATCTTTCTATTAAAAATGATCTTAATTCACTCCAAACCACATAAAAGCATATTAGAGAACTCATGTGCTCGTAATAAGAACAGCTAAACATAATAGAAACATTCACAAATGACAGTCGTCGTCCCATAATTACTTTAACAACATAGTTATAGTCTAATAATCCTTCAAAGATTGAACATCAAACATAAACATAAATTCAATATCAATCTTGAAGCACCGCATATGAATTTGATCTAGAATCCTTGTAAGCAGAATCCCCAGTTTTTTTTAGTGGCCATGATTCCTTCAGCAATGAGAAGACAATGAGATGCAAACTCAATATTTTTAACATAATAAGCCGATAACACGCATAGACGGATAGCTAAATGTAATCTTTATTTTCTTGATTATGAAAATCTTACAATACACCAAAGTTGTACAATTGACCCTCTCTTTTTTTTTTTTTTCCTTTTTTTTTTTTTTTTGCAAAGCTACAATAAAATTGAGACACAATATCTTATAGGAGTATTTTTAAGTCTACCCTTGCTAAAAATGCTCTTGCGTATTCACTGTTGTTGAATTTGCTTTTGATTGACACATTTCTTCAGGATTAATTTGCATTTGATTGGCGCATTTTTTCGGGATGAACTAGAATTGAAAGAAGCCATGGCATTAGAGGATGAATTGGTATTAGAGTCCATGGCAATAGAAGCCAGGGTTTTGAGATATAAGGAGAAGCGCAAAAACAGAAAGTTTGAGAAGACAATATAGTATGCTTCTAGAAAAGGAGAGGTGGTTGCTGAATTCAAGAACTGTCCATTGCATCTTAGAATCTACTATAAGGAACTGCAATTTGCTTTCAATCAAGGGGGAGTCACCTATAAGACCCTCTAAACACCACGTGCATGGCTAGGAGGGGTTCAAATTTAGGGCTTTCCCGTTAGTATACGTAAGGAAAAAGTATGGTTTTTCCGCAGAGTTTTCATACATGAATGAGAGGGGTTATACTTAAAGGGAAATCCAAAGATGTATTGTACGGGGAGGGCCGACCAGAAAGATTGGATTTTCTTAACTCAAGTGCAATATTCTTTAGTTATAACCATTTCAGAAGATACTACAACTCTTTTGTTGTTTTGGGATTAAAAAACAAATCTTAGCATGTGTTTTTGTTATACAATCAAGGCATACAAGAGGCGTTTTTTAACAAGAAAATGACGTATAAATTCGTGAGGGGTTATTTCTATTGTAGTATTCGAGTACCATATAGTAGGGGTTTTTAATCTAAAGAAAGGCATAAACAGGTGTTTTTTTTTTACTACGCTATACACGCACGTGGCATATCCCTTACTAAGAAGGTGGATCCCCCGGGCTTTCAATACGATTGGCTTGGCAGGGAATTGCCTCTGATATATGTGCCACTATGAAAGTCACTGCTCAGGGACTTTCTAACCACTTAAAAGTGCAGCCTGTTGTTGGATATGAAGTAGTGTATATCCTGTATATTTTTAAGGCGAGATGCCCGTAGAAAACGATGGCAAGATCAAATGGCAATAAATAAGTTTCTTATGTACTTCTACCATTATATTCCAACCCACATAAAATAGAACACATGCATATTATAAATTATGAACAATCATTTTGTTCAATAAAATAGTATGAATAATAGAATTTGAAGCTTCAGATGCAAAGCAACCAGAACTCAAGTAAGAATCAATTTATAGAATTGAATTTATTTTAATCATTCACGAAGACTAATAGGCCTATGCGACCCAAACAAAATGAGAGCACAACGGACGTTACTACCCAGGATTGAAAAACCCCTGCTCCAAAGCAAGTACATTGATAACATTAAACATCCAGCCATTATACAAAGCATCCCGGACTTCAATGTCATCATTGATGACATTTGTAGAGCTTTTGCAAATGCATATAGCTATTGTGAACTTGACTTATAACGTATAGTGCAAAAATTCAAGCAAACGCATGGGTAAGACAACTCATGTTGTGATAATCAACAAGGTGATCTCGCACAAACGGTCGCCCTCATTTCGTCAAATTCTATTGGTTTCCAATTTGTAGCCACAATTTTTAGCCACTTTGAAGTCTCTACTCTATTTTCTGGTTAACATAAGATATTGGAAAACCTTGTTCCCGTGAGTAATGCAGTCTGCCTTCGACAGGAAGAGCTACCTTCTTGAAGCTCACATAATTCAATATAGGATTTCGTCTTTTGCGTTTCATGCCCATAATCAAACCTTGTTTGTTTTGGGCATCAGACTGCTAGGGTTTTGTACCATAATTGTTGAATGTGCCCCCTACCCTAATTCATTATGTCAGTGTCGCCTACAACACATACTCCATCTAAAATCTTGTTTTGTCTAAGGCACAACTCAGTCAATTTTTATGATAGGGAGTAAAGGACTCACTTATATCTGCAAAAGGCACAACTTAGTCAATTCTTATGATTTCACTTGTTGCCTTTCAGGGCATGGTTTAGTGGCAGGACATTAAACTACCACACCCGAGGTCATGAATACAACCCTGGCTAATATCGGTCTAGTAATAGGGACCTTCAAAATCCATGGTTGCGGTGCTCCAAGAACCTATATGATGCTACCACCAAGAAAGGCTCTCTGTCTAACTCGAACCACTTGTGATGGCCAAGTGTCTGAGTGAAGGACATGGAGGTGTCATGTCATCGGCTGCATTCCTCCACTAGGATATCCTACACTGCGAAAGCGTACGTACATGTTAGAACTAGCAACAATACATATAAATAATATGCCATCACGAAGGGTGACCCATCCATCATCAATACGAATCTCAACATACATCAACATAATGTATACAATGCATCATAAGTGAGGGTTCTATCCCGGGCTCAGACTCAAGGGCGTCAACTGACGGTCAGGGTCTCCAAATAACAACAGACAAAATCATGACAATGGTATTCGCAGGCATAGAACATTGGCTAGGGTAGTCCACTCCATCCGCTCTTCCTGTGCATACTTTGCCGATAGGCCAAGATATGATATGGCTGATTGTAGTCTTCTGGAGATGTAATCTTATGGAGTCTCCCTATGAGACTACTCTAGATTGCATCTCCCCGGTCCGATGAGGCAGGAACGAGACAAGTCCCTTTCAGAAGCACAATGGTTCCATGGGTGGCTAGAGGATCGTGGGCCCCATCAGGGCGACCCACTTCCGTACCCAACTTACTCCTCAAAATTCATTGGTCGAGCTCACCCGCACCTGTCAAGCCCAGGATGATCTTTTGGATCGACATCTGCGACTCAGGGGGTATCAGACCCATACTAGACCCACACTCGGTGACCGGCTATAAGCCTAGCACATCTAGCCATGCTCAAGAATGCCCCGCCTCCACTTCATCATTATGTCCATTATCTGGTGCTCAATCACATATAGCATCTACAGCTAGTTGAGCTCTATGCACAGCCCGCATTTGTTGGGATTTATGGGACTCTATCTAAACCCATTCATAACCTCAAATTGATAATCAACATAAGATGATCGTGGGGGGAAATGGTGACTAGATGCTACAGTAAATGTCTTGAGTCGGGTGCAGGGTTCCATGTATAGGGGAAGAGAAGCAGGGGCTCCCCTTCCATAAAATTGGCATGGGCCCCGTGACCGGCAGCAGCCGGGAGGGGGTCTATCAATTTTCGGAAGGGGAGCCCTTGCTTCCATTCCCCTACAAATTGGAAAATGGAGAGATGGCACGAACCCAGATCTTGCTCTGAAGAAACACATGTCTTGCCTTGAAGAAGGCTAGGAGCCCTGTTTTTTCATGCGAACATAGATCTTGTAAAATAATCGAACACAGAACAAGGCATCTTGTAAATCGAATACAGAAGAGGGCAAGACCTTGTAAAAAATTGGACACAGAACAGTGCTAAGGATCTTGTAAATGCGAATATAGATCTCGAACAAAGCCGCGACTTCAAAGCCCTGTTCGCGGCTAAACAAGCCATGTTCTAGGCTGTGAAGAAATAGTCTGCTCGCATAAAGAAACAACTTTGAAGAAACCTGTTCGCGACTTCAAAGCCCTGTTCACATGAAAAAACTATTCCTTACTCCTGTTTCTTCAAAGGTTGCGACTTCAAAGCCGTTCTCCTGCTCTTCTTCAAAGCCACCAAACATAGATGTTGCTGCTCAGCCGGTCACAAAACCCAAAGAAGAGAACTTGCTCATCCGGTCATCCGGAATGGAAGGACCCGATTTCCATTTCGTGTTGTAGGTTGATGCCACGTGGCGGCACAAGAATACATGCCAGGGCATAAAGTCGACCCAATTTCCATTTTGGATGAGGCAAGGGAAATTACCTCTGCTATAAGTGCTATTCTCCAAAATCTTGTACCTGCGGTGAAAGTTCTATCTCTTGGCTCGCATTCCAAGTTAAACACAGGAATTTGGATTTTGCAGTCTTTTAGCAGCGATTCTATAGTAGGGTTCCTTAGATTTGATAGTGACAGCAGCAAGCACATCCTTTGGATTGTTTCCCCTTCTGCTCAGGGGTTTCAATTGGTCAATTTGTTTCAAGAATCTGGTTGCTTTGGGGAGGTTATCAGGAACCACATGACCCCTCATCTTGTGGAGCTCAAGCTCGACCCGACTGTTCTTCCCTTTTGCATCAGATTTTTCAACCGTCGATAGAAGCAAGAACTTTTTATTGGCAATTTCTTAGAACAAGTCTTGGTAGATAAAGCCTAAACAGGTAGCTTACAAAGGAGAGTCATCACACCGACATGGGAAAAGAGAACCAATGGATGGAGAACGGCTCCTCCAGGAAAACAAAGATTGACAATTATGGCTCTTGAAGAAAGTGAAGGTCTTGGATGGAAGCAGATGCGCAAAATTACTGTGACCTTCGATATCATTAGAGAGCAGCTGAAAGCTGCAATTGAATGCATGGGCATCAAGAACGAAGGGCAAATTCAGGCATGTCAACAAGAAATGCTTAGACTGGAAACTCAATTGCAGAAGGTAAAGCAAATGATCGAGATCTTGCCTGGACCAAGATCCACAGGATCCAAGAGCTCGACCCTCTTCTGTACCAACTAATCGGACTCAAGAATGGGCAGTCTAAAGACAATGGAATCCTCAAGGCATCAATTCAAATCAGAAAAGGGATCGTCTCAAGGATTGCCTGTCCTCTATAAATGCTAACATCCTTTTCTTTTACACAATGACAACTATAAGAGGTTGATTAAACTCCTTCCTCCAGATTCAACCTTTGGGCTATCAGAGCTAATAATAGCTCTGCAGGTATTTAAATAGCTTGGCATTCTAGAATTCCTCTTCAGAACATTCAGATGATGCATGATAATAATGGTAGATGGAATATCTTGCATGGTATTATTAATAACCTTAGATTTGCTTTTCTTAATGTCTATGCTTATAATCATCCACGGGATAGACCTTCTTTCTGGAATGCTATTAGAAACAGTCTTAGTAATATTCCTTATGATGAGTGCATCCTTGCAGGCTAATTTAATATGATCACCCATAGTTATATGAGAAGTAGCAACTTTAGACCGCTTCTCAATCAGGAACAAAATGCTTGGTCTCACCTTCTTTCCTCCCATAATTTTACTCTAATCAGGACTCAGCCTAGCTCCTTTAGCTGGTATAATCAGAGATTAAATAATCCTATTAGATGTCTTCATGACAGGTTTTATCTTATTGAGAGTCTCTAGAATATCAATCTTAGAGTCTCCAACATAAATGGATACACCATTTCTGATCATCTCCCCCAGGTTTTGGAAATCAAGGGGGAATATGTGGCAAGCGAAGATCCTACTTCAAGATGAATGTCACTCTTGTAGATCATCCTAACTTTCTTCCTCAGTTGGCTAATATCATTAATAGGTCCCCTCTCCCCTTGGATCACTTTGGTTGGATGGATTGGTGGGTTAAGTTTGCTAAAAATATTAAGAATTGATTCAAGGTTTGGGGGAGGAATATTCATCTTCGCGATATGAAGCATCTTCAACATCTTAGGGATATTCTGATCCACACACTCATAGAAGAGCAAGATGACATTAAGATCCAAATTGAAAGGGAAGAGCTTAAAATTGCAAAAGCATGACAGTTAAAAGCAAAAATCAGGGAACTTAAGGAGGATGAGAGATGTACCTCTAAGTATTTTTTTTATCAAGGCAAAAGGTAAGGTCAAGAGGAACCAAATCTATAGCATTCACCATGATGGCATTCAAATTACTGATAATACAGATTTAAAGAATGCTACTACTGCTCATTTTACCTCACTCATGGGCACTGTTTCATATGCTCTTGATCAGGAGGTGGATAGTTTCATCAAGTCTAATCCCATGGTTAATCAGGAGCAGAGTTCAAATAGTCATGCTCCCTTCACCAATGAAGAACTTTGGAGTAATGTTCAAGGTATCGATAATGGTAAAGCTCCTAGTCCTGATGGTCTTCCAGCTGAATTTTTTCAAAAAGGCTTGGCCTCTTTTGGGCAATTATGTTACCAATATTTGTAATAAGTTTCTTGGGCTTAAAATTAAAATGCTAGATTGCAGTATCAACACAAGCTTCATCTCTCTGATTCCCAAAGTTGATGAACGCAGCTCTTACTTTGACTACAGGCCAATCCCTTTGATCAATGTTATCTACAAAATCATTTATGCTACAATTGCTTCGAGGCTAAAGCCTATCCTGGATATCATCATATCTAACACTCAGAGTGCCTATCTCAAAGACATGTATATTCTGGATAATGTGGCTGAGTGGCTCTACCAACCATGGGGATGCATCGGGATAAGGAATCAAGTCAGAACATAGCTCTTCTCAAGCTGGACATCACCAAGGCATTCGACACTGTCAGTTGGAAGTTCCTGGTCAGATGCTGTCAAAGACTAGGATTCTCTGAGGAAACCATAAGTACCTTCATGGCTATTCTGAGAAATTCAAGATCTGTTGTGCTAACTAATGGTGAATGCAGTCCCTTCTTTGATATTCGAGGGCGTTTCAAACAAGAATGTCCCTTGGTTCCCTTCCTCTTCCGTATTATCATGGAAGCCTTAAATGAGGTTCTCAAGTTTGCAGGTGCTATAGGGTCTATCCAAGGTCTTCAACTCGCTCAGAATTAGACGCCTCAACACTTCTTCAATATATTGATAGAAATGGGGACATCTGCTACAACTTTGGAGGGGGAGGGGGAGAGAGAGGTCTACAACCCTCCCGATATACTACCAGCAATAACTTCATCAAAACCGCCTTGAGTGGCATGCCTTAGAATATATTGTTTAGGCACATCGTTGCCACGATTTTTAATTTGTGTTGCATTGAGTTCATCCTGATATGACATTGCAGAACATTTGAATCAAAGGCTTTTGTTGCTTGATTCAGAAGTATTTGGATTTTTTTAATTAATATGATGCATTTGAGTTCATACTAGTTATGGCGGTAATGGTTTGCGCTTTGTTTATAGATAGGGTAAGAGGCATGCAAGTGGAAAATTGAAACAATAATTATGTTGTGTCTGCGGCTATTGGATGGCTAAGGATGTAACTTAAACTGGAAGAAATGGTATAAACATCTCTTAACTTTGATAAATTCACAGGATATCTAGATGTAGCAGCAAAGATCGTGAAAGCCTTTGAAGAAAGTAAGAATGGGTATATGTTGTTAATTGCTTATGTTTGTGGTGCACCAATCTGTATATTTCTATATAAATTCCCCTTGTCGTCCATGACCTTTAGCCTCTCATGATAGTTATTGCCTTTGGCTCAGATTTTTCACCGCACATATATGCGTAACACTTCAACATATATGGATATGGTAGAGACATTTTTATAGAACCTTGATGATTATGTATACGAGGTGAATGTGATAGATTTACCTTTATGTTGATGGCATGTCACCAATTTATGGTGCTTCTATGACTATTAACGGAGCTTTAGAGGGTCTTTTAGTGGCTTAGATGGGTAGCCCGTGCTAACATGAAAACAAAGGATTTGGCATGATATTTGTGTTTGGCATGATATTTATGATTGGGAAAACGGAACAACAAAATGGTTTTATCAATTGGAGTCGTAGTTCAAATTAGTCAAATTACACAATGATTACACCATTTTAATTTGGTGGAATTAATGATATAGGATCAATTCGCGTAAACTCAAATTCAAAAAGAAGGTGCTTTCGGAATATATTTTTTCCCATAAAGCCAACGCTATGCATGTGTTCTCTCGATCATTGTGCTTGCAATAAGAATAAAAAAACTTGGGAAGATGTTTTCTTCCGGTTATAACTCGTTTGAACGACATGCATAGATATGTTGACAAGTGTATACTTGTGATAATGAACGACATATATAGATATGTTAACAAGTGTATATGTTTTCCTTATATAGATATGTTAACAAGTGTATATGTTTTCCTTACTGGGTCTAATCTTCAGTTTTTATTTTGGGCCATTGATTTATTGAATATTCCATATTTGATGCCTAATCGAAGGCCACTAAAATTTTGAGATAAAAAAATGCCTGCAAGAGGCAATGGTGCAAAACACGCATATGGTCGAAGCGAAAAAAAAAAGGGGGGAAAAAAAAACTCAGAATCAAGGAAGACGTCTCAAACATGCCGGACCAGGCCTGTAGCAGGGCCGGACCAGCGCAAAATAAAAAAAAGGCAGATTAAGCAAAATAAAAAAAAGTGGCTCCCGCCGGCCTCAGAGCACAAGCTCACCGCAGGAAAGATCCGGCCTCCCTATTCTCCTGACACAGACTTCTCTCTGTGCAATCGCC
>JAANSK020298268.1:0-19668 GCA_011763485.2 Isoetes engelmannii
CCTTTTTGAAGATCCACAATCACGCTTCCCAAACAATTCAAAGAATGTGAAAATACAAGCAAGAGTATGCCATCATATATAAAAATTTATTCTAAAGCACGTTGCAGTTCTAAGGGGACCTTTGATGGCTACATCAAAGGCATTGAGAGTTCTTCAAAAGGCTTCTTCTGTATCAAAAAACCAACCATCGATTTCAAATAAGGAAGCTTTCGCCTGCTCCAAAATACCACCTCTTGAAGCTCTGTCCTGCTCAAGGAGCTTTGTTTTCTCTGTCCTGCTTTGCTCTGGATTCCTGCCTGCGCCCGGACTTTGCTATGCGCCCTTCTGGTCGGCGTTAAAGGAATGCTATGGAAGGATCGTGGCCGTTTTTTTCCTTGGGATATTTTTTTTTTTTAGGATAATTTATTTTTAGAAGCCTTTTTTTTAAACCAATGGTTTTGGCCAAAAAAACAAAAAAAAAAGGCCCAATTTATAATTAAAACATTTTTTCCAAAAAAAACTGGTGAAATCATCCACAGCGAACGTAATGGCGAATATTTGTGCCAGATAAATGGCCATCAGAATTTGAGAAAATATACATGCCGCTGTTAATGGTGCAAAACCAACCTATGATTGAAACAAATCAAATAAAAAAAATTCCAAATAAAAAAACAAATGCTGTGCATGAATTCGTCGCAACCAGCTTCACACAGCTCGGCTCTCTATCAAACAGCTATGGCGCATATACATGTCAATTGTGTACAAACACATTACACTTGAAAATGTGCCATTTGTGTTGGGCAAATGGCAAAATTCTAACCACACTTAAATGGCAAATAGAAGTCACTTATATAAGTGACATTTCTTTCTAGAAAAATGGCACAAACAGGTGACAATTCTAGCGCACTTATATGGCATTTATTTGTCTGTCATTTATACGGGTCAAAATGGCACAATCTTAACCACACTTAAATGGTACATATGGGACACTAATATATGTGAGGCGAACAAAGGGCAAAATATTTGTCACTTAAATGGCACATATCGGTCACATTTTTCTAAATACCATTTATAGCAACACAAATGACAAATGCATGAAAATGTGCCATTTGTTTGTGCCATTTGTGACCATTTTTGTAGTAGTGAAGTTTAATTGCAAGGTGTTGGACTAAATTGGGCGCCCAATTTACCTACCTAGATATCCGTTTACTCTATGAATTCTCTCTGGGTATGGAAGAGAGAAATTGTTAATGGAGAAATTATTGGATGTCTCTTATATATAGCACATAACACACGCCCTGATATAGCATTTGCAGTTAATATGTTGAGTAGGTTTAATGAATATCCAGGGCAAGCACATTGGATAACTGCAAACGTGCTTAGATCTTTGAAAGGAAGCATGCATTAGGAACTTGTGTATAAAGAAGGGGAACTGATCTTGCGTGATCTTGCGTGCTTTTGCAAATGCAGATTGGGAAGGGGATTTGGACAATAGGAAATCCACCTCAGGTTACATTTTACTTACTTGGCAATCATGTGATATCATGGAGGAGTAAAAGCCAGACTACTGTGGCTATGTCATCAGTAGAAGCTGAATATGCAACTGCATCTTTGGCATCATAGAGGTCACATTAAGGTTACTTAAATGTGTTTATAATCTTTTATGCCTTTGGCTAACTTAACTAGATGTGTGGCAAAGCATTTAGTTAGGTTAGTTAAGTTATTTTTAGCCAAAGTTTTAACCAAACGTGTGTGAATGGATTTCCCGTTAAGCTAGCCTAACTATATTCTTAACTATGTTCGATGTGAAGGCAATCAACTGGTTAATGTTAATTTAACTTAATAGAAGTTAACTAAACTTAAACCGTGGGTGCGAATGGACCTTAATTATAGATAGATAGATAGATAGATAATTTTTTGCCTCACTTAAACGCAAGAGTTGCAGATGAATACTTGACAAATATTAATAGACCAACAAAGATGAATACTCAAACAAATATTAATATATACCAACAAAATGTCCCATGCGTTACGAACTTTACTTCAAAATTCAAAATAAAGGAATAGAGGCCTTTCGATGTGGTAAGAGGAGTCATATATGCCCAAACGAGCTAGCATGGTCATGAGCGTGTGAAAAGTAAACATGAAGCAACTACTACACTAGAGGCCTTTCGAAACCTCCCCCATTACTGAAAAATCCAAGCCAGACCTGCCTCCAAAACTACTACACTAGAGGCCTTTCGAAACCTCCCCCATTACTGAAAAATCCAAGCCAGACCTGCCTCCAAATTTTAAGGGTGAGATATCAGTCAGCAGGGAAACTCGTTGACCCTCAATTTTGACGGCTTACGGAAGACCCACTTATTCCAGGAATATTCGCCCCTTAAAAAGCGAAAAGGCAGTCAAACTTCTTATGGATCACGGAGAAAGTGCTCGCCACGTCAACGTACCAAAAGACGCGCCTGATCCGGCTATGGAGCATTCGCCTTCGCAATCTAGATGTCACTTTTTCACTTTGTTTGCTCCAGAAAAGCCGGAACATAAGGCAGAAAAATATGGGTTTTTTTTCCAACTTACCCTAATCCAGATTTGGGCAGCAATTTCTCAATGCTTCGCAGCATCGACTGGGGTTAAATTCTTGGCACAGCTGAAACTTGAGCTTGGACGAAATGCCCACAGAGTCTTTGCCTTCCATTTCGAGCGGTAAGCAGCAAAAGGGGGTTCCTGGTCCTGGCACTGGCAGTTCAGAGGTAAGCTCTAGTTTGCCTTCTGTTTCAGTTGGTAGCAAGCCTCCTTTGCAGCTTCCTGATATTTCTTCAGGTTCTAGAGTTAATCCTGGTAGTTCTAAGTATACATTTTCTGGAAAAGCAAGTAGGTATTTGTTAGGAGAGGCAGATCACAATGCAAGGCCTCAAACCAGTTTAGTTGGCTTCAGTACTGCAACCAAACAGTCCAGAAGATACAATGCGAGAGTGAAAGAGAAACAGCCTGCTTACAGCATTATATCAAAGACGTCTAAATCCTCTGGGGATTCAAGACCAGGACCAGGTTCGTATAAGTTAGATTCTAGATGCACATCACCTACGTCCCCAGCTTACACCATGGGTGCCAACATCAAGGCCCTTCAAGGAGATGCTAATCCTGGTCCTGGTACTTATTCCGTTAAAACCCAGCATGGAGGACCTGCATATTCACTCTCTGGCAGAGAGGGACCTCTGCACCGAAGTGATACGCCTGGACCTGGATCATACAATGTGCTCAACGCTAAAGATGCTCCTGCCTACTCTTTATCAGGAAGGTTATCACCACTCAGTAATGTGTCGATCCCGGGTCCTGGGAGTTATAAGGTTGAATCAAAGCCAAACGGCCCATATTTCAGTATGAAGGGTAGAGTTCCAGGCCCTCAGAGCAGTAGCACACCAGGACCTGGCACATATAGCCATGTACAGAGGTCCACCTCACCATCCTTCTCTATTTCATCCAAGTTTGAACCGAAAGGTCCGAAGGATGGACCAGGACCAGGCGACTATTATGTAAGAACAACTCGTGATAGTGCTGCATATAGTATGACAGGCAGGTTAAAATCACCTATCAGATCAGACTCACCAGGACCAGGATCATATTATCCAGATGTGAGACTAAGTCCATCCCCTCCATCTTATACACTTGGTCCCCGTCTTGAGAGAGATAAGCCGTTGGAGACGCCTGGACCTGGCACCTATGCAAGAGAATGGAGTCCTTCAGGACCTGCATACAGTCTTACTGGCAAAACACAAGAACGCACACAAAATAGGAGCCCTGGGCCCGGAGCATATGATCCAGATTGCAGTAGCTCCAAGCCTGCCTTTAGCCTAGGAGGCCGTCTCCAGCCAGTGGGGCTGTCTAAAAATCCTGGACCTGGAGCTTATAATCCAAAATCATACCCTTCAAGTCCTTCATTTAGTTTATCAAGAAAGGTCATGCCAGCCATGGCGCATTCTACCCCTGGCCCTGGCACATATGACGCCAATCCAACATGTGTTGTGTCGAGTCCTCCAGCATTCAGTTTAGGAGGTCGAGCGAATGGTCTTCACTGTGAACCAGTTCCAGGACCTGGTGCTTATAATGTTTCTGGCCATGAAGATGGGCCTTTTTACTCTATCAATGGCCGTCTTTCTCCAATAGAAAAGCATGATACTCCTGGACCTGGTGCCTACCAAGTTAAATTGCGGCCAGGTTCCCCTTCCTTTACTCTAGGACCTCGTCTAGAGCCTATTATTGATGATGGTTGTCCAGGACCTGGCACATATACAATACGGTCTAAGTCTGCAGGTCCTGCACACTCCATGTCATGGAGGACGAGAAGTTGGAAACTTGATAGTGGGCCAGGGCCAGGTGCATATTCAGATATCATACATGTTGTTGGGAAGGATACACCAGCTTTCAGCATGGGTTGCAAAATAAATACCTTAGGAAGACCAAACACCCCTGGGCCAGGTACCTACAAAGCTGCTGACACGTTTGATGGTATCGCAGTTACTCTCACAGGAAAGCCAAGATCTTCTTCGGCTTCCCCAACTCCTGGACCTGGTGCTTATGATGCTAAAGTTGGCCAGGTGGTCAGACAGGCACCTGCATATGAATTTGGAAGGCGCATTGGTGAATCAACTCACGAGGAGACTCCTGGACCAGGATCATATGTAATCAAAGCAGTCCCTGATGGTCCTTCATACAGTCTTTATGGCAAAGTTGGAGCTGTTTCAAAGAACACAAACCCTGGCCCAGGGACATACATCCTAAACATGAGGGCTTCCTCTCCAGAAGCTCCTTCTTTCTCTCTTGGCTGTCATATTGAGCCTTTAAGTAAGGAGAACAACCCTGGGCCTGGTGAGTATAATCCTCGTCTACAAAGTTCAGCTCCTGCATATACATTAAATGGGCGGACTACAACACCTAAGAAGTTTGATACCCTTGGACCTGGTGCATATGATCCTTCTATGGCCTCTGCAGCTCCATCCTTCAGTCTGGGGGAGCGTATTGATCTGCCTTCTCGTAGCAGGTCACCAGGTCCTGGAGCTTACAACCCCAGGCTTTGTCCTGGTACTCCATCTTTCAGCATTCTACGGAAGTTGGACATCAATTCACGTAAGGATATACCTGGTCCAGGGACATATGATGTAACAAGAGACCCAGATGGTCCATATCATTCATTTGGAAGTAAGCTTGAGCCCCATATGATAGCTGATTTCCCTGGCCCTGGTGCATATGAATCTTATTCTCGGCCAGAATCACCGGCTTACAGTTTTGGTGAGAAGATCAATACTTTCAGAAGAGAAGAAGTGCCAGGTCCAGGAACATATTTGCAAGTAGTTAAAAGGTCAGCTCCATCATTCTCTTTTGGAGAAAGATTAGGGCCATTAAACCCTTCCGAAGTCCCTGGACCAGGCACATATATTCCTTCAAGCGAAGTAAATGGCCCCTTCTATTCTTTTGGAGCACGGTTATATCATCTGAAACTTGGAGGCAATCCTGGTCCAGGAGCTTATGATCCACTTGAAGGCATCTGCCGTACAGCGTCTCCAGCGTATTCTCTGGGTGGCAGATGCATCTATATCTCCAGAAACTTGACTCCAGGTCCTGGAACTTATGAATTAAGGCCAGGTTCGAGTTCTCCTGCATTTAGCATTTATGGAAAACTGAATTTTGAAGTGCAGAAGGACACACCTGGTCCTGGAGCTTATACAGTTAAATCACATCCAGATGGACCAGCAGTCTCTATCCATGCTGTTCTGAAAGAAAGAAATTATGAAATGCTTCCAGGGCCAGGTATTTTATGACCTTATTCCTATATTTGTTGTGTGATTTTGTGAATGTGTAATTACGGAGTGATGTTTTATGTAGTATGTCATCAATCTGCTATTCCTTTCTTTCTTTTGCTAGGCGAATATCAAGTCAAGACATCACCTGATACACCATCTTTTAGCTTTGGAAATAAACTTCAATATATGAAGGCGTCAGAGACTCCTGGCCCTGGCACATATACAGTTCGAGACAGACCAAGCACCCCTTCATTTAGCCTGTATCCAAGGCTGCCTGATTGCAACAGGATCCCAACTCCTGGGCCAGGGTCATATAATGACAGAGGTCTTAATGCCTGCAAGACTCGAAGTCCAACAGTCATTATGGCTGGAAAGCTGCCATTTACAGCCATGGATGCAAAGTTAGGGCCTGGTGTTTATGATCCTGATGTTCGAGTTACAAGACCTAGTTCTCCAGTATATAGCTTAACTGGCAGATCTGATTACCTAAAAGCACCTGAAACTCCAGGTCCTGGGCAATACAACCCTCAAATGGCAAAGGACTCTCCCCATTTTTCCATTTTAAAGCGGCTGAGACCAAAAATGAATGATAACATTCCAGGCCCAGGGTCTTATTCAACAGACAGAGCTGCAACAAACCGCCATGCACCAGAGTTTAGTTTTGGGACCAAACTACCACCGTGTACAACATCAGAGACCCCCGGCCCTGGCACATATGCAATAAACTCAAGTATTGAAGGACCTGCATACAGTTTTGCTGCAAAACCCCTCTACGGTGAACTTATGGTTTATGGTTCAGAGGCATGTGATGTTGATGACGAAGCGTAATGAAAAAGTAGCTTAAAAGTTAACCTTACGACATCAACCAGGATTTGGCAGATTCATATTGTTCAGGCCTTGGAAGCATACAATTGTTCCCTGCTTAAACAGTTGTAATTCATACATCGACTCAAGGTAAAGCAGAAAGCACATTTTTTTTTTCTTGCCTATCATGAAGCTGCGCAATTGCTGATACTGACTTCCCTTTCTTTCATTAGGATTGTAAACTTTGAGAAGCTTTTGGGATCTGCGAAGGTTTTTGCCTATTATCATTTACGATCATGGTTACGAATGTCCTTTTGTCAAATAAGCGTTTATGGTTAATTGGAGCCTTAACTATGTGGAAGTTCGTCAACTCAAGGTAAAGTAGAGAGCACATTCTTGCCTATCATGAAGCTGCGCAATTGCTGATACTGACTTCCCTTTCTTTCATTAGGATTGTAAACTTTGAGAAGCTTTTGGGATCTGTGAAGGTTTTTGCCTATTATCATTTACGATCATGGTTACGAATGTCCTTTTGTCAAATAAGGAACGTTTATGGTTAATTGGAGCCTTAACTATGTGGAAGTTCGTCAACTCAAGGTAAAGTAGAGAGCACATTATTTTCTTCTTGTCAATTATAGAGCCGAGCAATTGCTGATACTGGTCCTTTTCTTTTATTAGGATTGTAAGCTTTGAAGCGGGTGGTGAAGTCCTCCTGATCTAAAATGGATCTGCTAAGGTTTTTCCTATTATTGTTTATGGTCATGTTATAAATGTCCTTACTTTTGTCAAGAATGGACGTTTATGTAAAGCCTTAACTACGTGGAAGTTTGGCACTGTCCCACAAGCAGAAACTATTCGTAAAATGTCTCTTACACTATCTCCTTTACTGCATAAACTGTTTCCACACTTTCTTTATGTATATCCCATGCTTGCAGTATTGTCTTTCAAGTACAGAAGCGGAGTCTCGCATGAAGCTGAAGCAAGATTCAAGATCCTTTAAGAGAGGCTAAAGGTACTGCACGTTATCTTTGTTTGTTCAGTCACTGTTTAGAAGGGTTTCTTCTAGCCATATCCTTTATTGCCTTTAGATGAAAATTAAATTAATTGGCATCATATCCATCCACAGGCACAGTCAGCTTTTCATCCAAGCATCACTTTGTAATCGTTAGACGTCTCTCCAATATCTCTATGCTTCACAATCCAAGAAAGAATAATCTCAGCCACATTAATACCAGCTCGCTTCCCGGCATTTGGGACACTCTTCTTATCCTTCCATAAATAAAAGTACAGAATGAAAATCTTTAACTCGAGTGGTGCTCCCCAAGCCATCTTTTGGGAATACCCCATTCTCATGTTTACCTGCATTTTCTATAGTAAGGGACTGTAAATACTACAGACTAAGCAGGTATTAGACAATAAAACTGCAACATAAAGATCAGTACAGCCTTAAGAAATTAATTGCTTGCCAACCAAAAAAGCATGAAGAAACTCATTTACCTCACATGTGTAAGCAGCTGATTTCGCATTCTGAGTCCTTCATTCTGCAACTATGATGCACAACCTGTAGCAAAAGGTATCCCTGTATGAAGCTATTGTAAAAGCCATACCTTATGTTTCCAGTGAAATTCGTGTTACAGATGTCAATGATATTGGAAGGTAGGGGAACGTGGTTATCTTGAGTACGGAGTGCCTGCAACTCGGCATCTTTCAGGTGCCTCTTTATTTCATCATCCATACCAGTAGTACCCCTCGATGCAGTTTGCAAGACCTTGAGGTTCATTGTCAGAGATAACAAAGGGGAAAAATGAAAAAAAGACTACGCTCAGAATCATTGAGCAAACATCAAACCAAAACCCAACCTGTTTCACCAATTCGAAGTGCAGATATACTGCTGCTTCATCTCTCTTTTTTTATCCTTTGTAGGCAAGCTTTTTTTAATTTTCTATTGATAGCAAAAATAGGGTACAAGACCTTATTGGAATGGGTCTAAAACATTTAAATACAATGGTCTACCAGATGTAAATATAGCTCATTAGTCCAAGACTAAAGCTCCAAAAACAAGTATCATTCTTTTCAGCTGGAAGTAAGATAGAGATCACTCTAAGATTTGAAGTTGTAGCCATCTGAAGCTCACCACCACATGATGCAAGCAGCTGAAGGGCACCAAACAGCAAATATCAATTTAACTAGGCCTGGAATATCATCCTACTGCGCGTTCATCTCTCCTTGTAGGGAATGGGACCAATCACATTATTTAACTTGGCAACTTTCTAATATTTCGACAATATAAGGTGATCAAGTTAGTACTGATATGAGATGTTGAATGATGATCAACTCACATCTCGATTCCATGATTGGCATTCTCCAGAGTGCTGCGCCTCCATGAAATGGGTTTTGTGGAGTATCTGTATTAGCCAGTGAAATGATCCTTTATGCCATTCCTGTTCTTCCTCCCACAAAGAGAAGGTCCTCAATCTGAAGAAGCTATTTTGTTTGTTACTTAAATTAACGATATAAGTATAAAATAAATTTCACATCTATTTCCCCTACTATCTGAGACAAAAGGGAGCAGATACAGGGCTGTTATTCAGGAAGGGAGCGTATAGATGGAACTCTCTTTGCAACTCGATAATGTTGAAAAAGCGAGGCAGTTATTTGCCATGTATTATGAGCTGAAAGGCTTCCAAGAATCATGGACTTTGTTCTTAGCACCCTGCATGCGTTGAATAATATGCACACGAAGTCCTTTAATAAGATAAAATCAATCAACATGATGTAGAGGTGCCTTATTTAATTGTCTTAATGGGAAATCATTTTTTGTTCAGTTATTAATCTCAATATTTTGCGCATGAGGCTGTTGATATGACTGGCATTCTTGGCACCCTATGAGAATCAATGTGAATGCTGGCTTGGTAAAACTTCAACATACGATGAGCGAAAAGATGCAAAGGACAATTAGCAAAGCAGAAATGCTTTAAAGGTAGCTACTCTTATTTGAATGCAATAAGTGAAAACTCCAAATATCCTTATATCTTTATAACAATACAACAGGAAACAGCACCTCCAGATTTGTGAAGATACGCCATTCATCTATAATTCTTGGTCAGAGCCATCTTCATCGCAATCATTTGAACCAAAAATAGCCTCCCAAGCACGAGAAAGGAGAAATAGCATGTCTTTCCTTCAAACAAAAATGCTGTAATACACCTTCACTGTAGAAGATTCACCCTCTGCAACTTTGGGTACTGTATGTTTCCGAAACCTATCAAAATAATGCAAAATAATGCAAAAGAGCTATGACTGTTGTGCAACAATAATCTCTTACTACCAGTTGGAAAGCGCCTTATATTAATTGTTTTTTTAAGTAGGCTGAACTGGAAACCATGCCGGCATGTCTATAATATGGAGCTACAATTTTACGCTATTATGCAAGTAAAAATACCAAAACGTAGAATGTTCACTAAGAATTGCAAGTAAAAATTCATGTGAGATTTACTGGAAAGTGGTAGTGTTGCAGGAGTCCTCCGGCATTTGTAGGTTCGAATCCTGCTGCAGGACATTGCAGTAGGCAATAATTCTTGGTCGTTTTGGTCGGCGAGTAACGATTTTATGTGGATCTAATTTGTCTTTTGAATCAGCGGTTGCCCATGGTCAATTACCATAATAATGTTTATGTCGAAGCAGCGGTTGATATGTAATTGGAAATCTTGCATAGAATGCAAAATATCGTAACCGGATTTTAGGTCACCCATTCTATGCAAGAACGACATTTCGAGTAGGGTGTATAGAATGGGATTGTAACATGAGTACATTACAAGGTTTATCATGGGCTGGTCTACAGTGGAGCTGAGCTACTAACTTTTCTATCCATATATTGGAGGCAATGTAGATGCCTAATACCTAGATTTAGAGACGAGTTGAGTTGTCTACTTTAGCTGGCATGCCACAGGAACGGAAAACATGCCACGGGAACGGAAAAATGACTGGAGCTAGGGGCATTTGTTGTATGTGAATGTAGGTAAGGAGATATTGAAAGGTGATTGAAACTTCAAGGAGACAAAAGCGACTAGGAGACGTCTCAGATTACTCTAGTAGTAAAACGGTTGATCATGCGTGGATGCTATGGAAATGATCTTCACACCTATTTACTTGGATCAATGATGTGCATCATGTCGTTTGGATGGATTGTCATATCTGCAAAACACACATCTCCCTCATCAGGCACACCTCTTCATCAAAAGTCACACCTAAATAGTCCTTAAAATTTAGCCACGACGAGGGTTGTTCTCATCAAGCAAAATGTTCATCAATCTTAAGCAATGGATGCTTTTCTTCACCTAGTTTTATAACTACTTTCAAATTCACAATTGGGTTGGGATTTCATACATATCAACACACAATGGATTGCTGCCAAATGGAGGCTTCGCAGGCCAATGTGCATGAAAATGAAGATCGATTTCTTAAACGTGAGAAGATGTGCAATTGTGGTTAGATGATTCGCTGATGAACTAAGAACCATACAAGAAAAAGAAGGATGCTTAAAAGTATTTCCATTGATTATGCAAGCAACTGACAAGAACAAAATGGATCAGTTTATGTTTGATATATGCACTTTTTGGATTGGTTAAATACTTTTTTTTATCGTGCTTTTCTCATGGTGTGAGAAGGGCTGCACAACTGTCCATCACAATTGTCGATGGGTATACCCATCATAAAAAGAGAAATCTCACGAATTACGAAATATTCAAATTCTCAAATTAAGTCTCAAATTCGTTTTCTTTTTGTTTTTTTTTTTGAAGGAACGAGATTTTTTATTCACCTCGATCCTCATTGGTTCGATGGCACCTAGATGATAAACCTCTTGCATCTCTTGCAAGGGATGTGCATGCTTGTGACATCCCTATTGGAGAGAGAGAGAGATTTGTCATATTCATAAGGACTATGACTTTCTTCGTGAAATGGAGAAAGGTCATGTGCAACACAAAATTCTTGATGGGGTATCAACAGTACTTGTGAAACATGCATTGAGAACCTTTGCGAGGTTACGTTGCAAGTATAGAATAGAATAGAATAGAATAGAATAGAATAGAATAGAATAGAATAGAAGAGAATAGGTTTTTTAACGTCCACGGAGACCAATAGGCCCTGGAACCCATACAACGGGCGAGAACAACCCAGAACATCACCAAAGATAATAACAACATAATAAAGCTTGGGCAAAACCTAGATGAACTATGACTCGGCGCTTATGTTAGATAAACATGTAAAGAAGTATAGAGGATTGTGTGAAAAGAGTGAACGAGCACATCAGTTGGCAAGAAATGAAATGAAGAAAGAGGATTTGCTTCTTAATACAAAAGAGGTAATTGGGAATGTGCCTGGATAGAACTATGCATAGTTGGTCTCCATCAACACGATCATGCTAGTATTGTTTATATGACTAAAAAAAGCAAGCACGGTGAGAGCATTGCAATAAGCATTGTTGAATTTGGAGGCTATGAGAATAATGTGGATGATGAAGATGTGTTGATCTATACAGGACAAGGTGACAACAATGGAAAGTCTTTTAAACATCAACAGGCAAAAGACTAGATAGTTGAAAGAGAGGGGAATTTGGCAATGATAAACAATAAGGCGTTTAAACTCTCCCCAGACTTCAGGTTGAATGATATGAGTGCTGCCCTTCCCCCAAACTGCCTTCTCTATCAAATCCTTTAGACAACAAGTTGCCATAAGCAAAAGTAGAGTACCATAAGCATCTGCATTACCTCTATGAAAGTAGTAGCACTCTCTATAGTGTTCAAATTGAGTATCTGTCATCTGCATATGATTGATTTTCAGAAATCAAAATAGAATAACCATCTGATAGGTTGAAGAACATAATTCAGTGGTCCACTGCATTTCCTTTGGAGGTATATCTGTAGATTTGAGAAACCCTTAGTACTTCTGACGTTACTGAGGATTGCCTTACTTTGGGGACGCCGGGAAATGGTCGAACGGCCTCGATTTTTCTACTCCTACAGGTTATGCAATTGAGGATCGAATTGAGGGTAGAGTAAGTAACTTGATTGGTGATGGAAGTCTTTCTTGTGTGGATAACGATGAATATGTTGTCCTTCATACTCAAGGTTCGCTTGCATTTATACTATTGCAACTTGTTTAGGTTAGGGAATTCAGGAGGATAATTTGCATTAGTTTCATTTCAGAATTTGTTCATGTAAGAAACCCATTATCTCTGCGAGTGAGCATGATATTCTTTTACTTCTTCATGGGAGGTAGTTAAACAGCAAGGGTATCAACACCTACCTTGCTATTCTCAAGGTGGATTATTCTCTGCACAATTCTGTTGGATATAATGCCTTGGTACTTGAGGCTAAAGATATTTGCTAATTTGTGCCTTTTTCTAGCAGGTGCGAAGCGTTATGCAACCTCGCTTGTGGCCAGCAAGGTAATATTGGAAGTTTACCTGTCAGTTTGGTCTTTATATTCATGGGGAGTAGAAGAGTCTTTACAGAGATTTTCTTGGTGTTGGATTTCTACCTAGAAATCTTCAATTCACCACTTGCATTCTCCATAATAATGTTTTAATTTTTTGCAGCTGTATACCAAGGGGACATATTTTTAATAGCTTTTTTTGCACAAAATATACATCCAGTGATTACGAAGGAGTATCAAAGTGGACAAAGAATATTGTAAGCCCTGCCATATTACGGATTTATCGTTTTCCATAACAATATTGTGAATTTACCAAAACTAGAAGATATATTGATGAATCGGTTGTGTGAACAGCCCCAACCGGAGCACACAGTTATATCATATGAACAAACACGACTGTGCCAAAAGGCACGACTACTGGACACTTAAGCAGGATCGATGACATGGACTAAGGATGTGGACATAAGGGGCTCAATTTCGTAACAAATATGGACCTTGACTGATTTGCTTGTAGGTTAATTACATAATGTTTTTAGCTTTGATTTGGTACTTCTACTTATCAATCACAATAACGTCCATTGGTGAGTACCTGGTAGACCATATTTTATTTAAAGCCGGAAGGAACGAATAAGTAAGTATATTTCCCCTTAAGAGTCCATATTGTTTCCAGGTCCATAGTTGCGGTTGGTTTCTAGTCAAGTATTACGACTCTCTGTGGATATCAGATGACTATTACTTAAGCATTACACGTGCAGTTAAGCACTTCTTTAATAACACACAACTACTGGATGCCTTAAACTAATAAAATTAGAACCATCTTTCATGCTTCAGGTTACCAGGTCACCTCGTATTGCATTGTTTCTCGTGGAATGTCTTCATGTTCTTGGGGAATCCTTTCCTTGATTCTAGATTCAATGATTATACTTCCATTTTTTTTTCTGGGGAATGGTAAATTGGCTTCAACAATGTTCTGAAGCCAAGTTTCTTTAGGTACATTTGTTTACGTAATCCTAGACTATAACCCCTTCTCATCTGCGAAAACTGCATGAATCCAAGTAGAGAGATGTGATACTAAGGTATCTTAGCCACATCCTTATTAATCTACATTGTATTTAGCCACATCCTTATTAATCTACATTGTATTTATGTCCACTGCATAGTGTATGATTGTACTAGATGAAATGTCAACATGCTATTTGAATTCAATTTGATTATAACCATATTTGGGCTCTTCTTATTGCATACATGGTAATTTAAAATATAGGCATTTCATGGTGTATCCATGCAGCATGTTTTAGATATAGGCATGACTTCAATTGCTCAATAATATACATACTCGTGCTATGCCAATGTATACGCAAAGATGCTTGTTCAACTTAAATTTATATACTATCCTCTTTTCTGTTGTTTTTCTTGTAAGAGCAATTCAATGTCATTTAAAAATCCTCGCTGCATTATGTGGCATTAATGAGTTGTCCTTTGCTATAGTTTGTTGCTCTTACTCTGTTCGAGTGCCCTGCTTTCTTGCAAGAGAGACAGAGAGGGATCTTTCTTTGCCTTCTTGCACCTTCATTGTCTCACATCCACTTGTTGATATAGGCCTCTATATTGTGACACTACCCATCCAGGTCGAGGCCTCTTCATTACTACCCACTTCCCGTATTCCCATCATGTCATTCACTCTTCACCATGCCAAACTTCCTGAATATCCCCCTAGACCACCACCTTCTGTTCCGTGGCTTCTGTGACTGCTGAACATGCTCAGCAGGGAAATTTGGATCGGCACTTAGGACATCTTCGATAGAGGGATGGCCATGGTTTTTCACATATTGCACCATTAAAGAGTATGATGCTTCAGCAAAAATATAACATTCCTTTGAGGTGATTGAAACCTCCCTAATTTTCCATGGAAACCCCCTAATTTACAAAATTGAAAACCTCCCCAAGGTCGTTAGGAAAAATTAGGCAGGTTTCCACGAAAAATTGGGGAGGTTTTCGGGAAAATTAGGGAGGTTTCCACGGAAAATTGGGGAGGTTTCCACGAAAAGTTGGGGAGGTTTCCATGGAAAATTAAGGAGGTTTCCAGTGGAGTCCAACCCAAATGGGGCGCCAATAAAACCATCGTGTCTATAGTATGATAACATATATAATTCTTATACATCGATTCCATAGGAATATTCGTGTCACCGAGACAGGTATCTTGGCCGTCCATTTTTTTTTTTTTTGCACCGACATCGCCTGCGACCATTTTTGCTGAAGCATCTACCGCCTCTTCTCTGTCGTTCGAGCGAATTGCTTCCCCTTGCAAGCAACCGACATGTATTTAGGCAGGTTTAGTTCCTCATGCAGTTTCTATTCTCTAGAGATAGGACTAATAGGTATCATTCAGTCACCGTTGCGTAAAATTACGGATGATCAGGTTAGATTTTGTTATTAACAATTTAGAACGATTTGACATTTCATATCTTGGCTAGCTCATGCTTGATGTTGCAGTATAATTTTCAATTGCCCTTATTATTTGCCAAGCTACAGGCTGCTGCAGTAAGGCGAGCTCTTTAAATGAAAGATTTGCATGCACGGGTCTAAGTTGCCAGGCATCCATTTATACAGAAGCAGCTTTTGAACAGGTGCACATGCATGTTTTGTTACTACTGTTTAAGAATAGTCTCATTTATCAGGTTCTCTAGTTCTTTGACTTCAGAAGTGATGCCCGCTTTTGTGGTATACCATTTCAAAGCTTTGACAAGTGTTTTTTGGTGAACATGCCACCTTAGTTTCTTATGCTACTTTTGCAATCTCAATTCCATGATTTATTAGCTGCAAAATAAGCTATATTATTTACATGCAAGTTATAAAAAAGAGAAGAAAAAGGATAGTCAATGGTGGCATACCATTAGCACTCCCCAGTTCTTACAAGCATCCTCTAGTTGGGGTATTAGTTGTGTAGATGGAAGGTCCATGTCGATCATAGGAAGCTTTATCATTTTAGCAAAGGAAGCAAACCATGTGGGCGTAGATTAGAGTGAACTCTTATTGCTTATTAAGTCATGCTTGCATGAGCATAGAAGTTTCCATATTAGGTGTCATTTAAATGTGTCAAGTTCATCCATTCACAAGTGGCCCATCACATTATCGTTAGTCTTTAATAACAAATGCTGGTTCATAGTCAATAACTTTGAAGCATAAAATATTAGATTGTTGTGCATAGTCAATATGTTGGAACCAATAAAATATAATTTTTTTGAAGAATCAAATATATATTAAAATGGAGCACATCACTAGATGTCAAGTGATATCATACACCTACGTAATATAGTCGTCCCACACGTCTCATTCATAATTATATTAATATTAATAATATATTACAAGAAATTTATCGCGGCGGCCACGGCCGCCGCGAACATTTCTCTACATTGACTCATTTATCGTTCGAAACAGTGTTAGTGCTATGCAAAAATGTCTCTGCCTTATTATGCGATTGATAAGAGACAATTATGAAATGTATAAAAATTCCCAAATTCTCAGTTTTCTGTAACTAAAGGCTTGTGGGGCATAAACATCATTTAAATGGAAATACCTAACACTATGGTGCAACCTTCCTAGGCTCAAATGTCATAACCTATATAATTAGAACATACCAATGAAAATATCCATTTAAAGATTGGAGAGAAAATATAAAATTACCGAGCACTAGCTTAGCAACCTTAACCCTCCACCGAGATCCTCTCTTATCTTTTTGTTGAGCATTAGTATGGCTTCAATTTAAAGCCATTATATCAGCGTAATCTGAATATGGTCTTGCAAATAATGCCACCCTATTCATATCTTAACAAATAAGATTACAAAATTCGTCTCTTGCAAATAAATTACCCCATTGATATCTTAACAGATACGATTTCGTATTGTGCTTGACTAGTATTTCATGGATAAGATTTCATATTGTGTTTGTGTTTGAATAGTATTTCGTGGTCATGCATAAGGCCATTGGTTGGGCAAATATACTATGGGCTTTGGAATTGGATACTGCAACTTTCTGTTATAGTTTGAAACATGGAGATTCAAAATATTGTCCAAAAGGCCATGGCCATGGCCGATGTTCTGGATCCCGTTTGCCATGGCCGATGTTACGAATTGCCTGCTCGCTTCGTGAGGAAGAATCAAAAGCTTGCTTGCAAAGGAAGAAACACAATGCCAGTAAAAAACCATGTGCCTGCCTCTGATGATCCAGAACCCATAAAAAGTAGCCGAGCAAAATCGAGAAAAGAAAAAATTGTTTGTCTTGCGGAAGGCCGATGGAACACCATAGCCAAAACCTCATGGCGACAACAGAAGCAGCATCATTCTTCAGCATTCTTCCACTTATCTGATTCCAAGAACAGATTTTCAAGGCGAATTCGTCCGCCATAGCCAAAGCTGCATAAAAAAGCTCGAATTTTTCTGCTGCATTGCTGCCGTCACAGAATCCGTCCTTTCTACTATTATATAACCACGTGTCAATTTCTTGTCATTTAAAATTGCGGCGGAACCACACGTGGACATGAAACTGATTTATATAGGAAGGATAGTACTACACATTAAACCATTGAAAACATCATCTCAAATCTTTTTTAATTCAACCATTGAACTAAATCCCCCCAGACCCTCCAGTTGTTTTTGCTGATATTCATACAGGACGTCCAACGGAAGGCTCAGACCGTTAGATATCGATTTCGGGCGATCTTGGCCATCGTTAGACGCGGCCTATTTTTTAGCAAGTTTTAGTTAACTTTCAGTTTGGAATACATAATTATTGTAAAGGTTGTGAAGCGCATTATACACATGCAGGAGTATATATTTGGAGCTCCTCGCTTGCGTTGGATGCCCTGTATGAAAATCAGCAAAAAACAATTGTGGGGTCTGTGGGGATTTAGTTCAATGGTTGAATTAAAAAAGATTTGAAGATGACGTTTTTAATGGTATAATGTGTAGTATTATGATGTATTATTATTGATACAATTATGAATGGGACGTAGAAAAAGATGACAGAGAACATGTAGGCAAAGGAAAAGAGACAAAATATACACATCCCTACAAAGCCTCTCGTGGGAGGGGCCTATAGGTTTGGTTGCCAGAATAAAAGAAGTGAGACCCAAGCCTCGTGCTAAATGCAGTGAATACTTGTGAATACCCTGAAAGTAAAATACATTCAATAATTGTAAAAATTTGAGGAACTACCCGGAAGAACAGAATTTGCAAAGCATGGAAGAATATTTTTATTGTATACAAGAAATTTAGTAACATTCCTAAAAAGAAACACTACCATGTGGTAAAGCGTCATTGGATGGGAAGGTTGAGTCGAAGGTAAGTGTTTTTTACGTTCCCCAGAGCCACAATCATAAGCCGAATTATTCATGGCATTCCCACTACACTTGCAATACTGCATTTGCGGATCCTGGACGGGCTCTTCAACGTAGCCCCTCTTATGTAAAACACAAAACCTTCAATTTTTTTAAGCGACAGCGACTCTTCCGACATCAATCCCTCTACTTGCTACAATGCAAGGCGCCCCTGTCCTTTGTCCACATGTTTTTTTCTTTTCCACACCCACGTCACATTTCGCTTAGGCCACTTCAGAAAAAGACATACATATTTTTATATAAAATAGAAATAAGCTATCTTGTTACTGAAACTAAATGTTTCTATAAACCATCACCTTATGACACCAAAGATGAAACAATATGGCAATGGATTGCATTCGCATATGTTGTCATCACAACAACAGCAAGTGGATGGAAACGCCCCTTCTACTTTTGTCATATAATAATATCTCCTTTCAACCTCCCATAGCCTTGTGGCATTACATCAGCCTAAGACAGCGTGTGCTTCCCAAGTAGAATTTACCATAGCTTGAGCTCCATATAAACTTGCAAATATACAATGTAAGAATGTTTTGGACATAATCGCCGCTACAGTCCATGCTCTCTTCATTTTGAGTATGTTGCTTGTGGCCAAAGCATGCGATCATGAACAATCCACGGGGGGGGGGGGGGGGGGGGTGTTGACAAAAAGAAAGGATTAATATAGAATGAAGGAATCACAAATGCATGTGAATAGGCAAGGTAAAAATTAAGGGCAATCGCAAACGGGCTATTTTATTTTTAATTTTTCAATTAGGATTTTACATTTTATAGAGGTGTAATCACCCATATGTGATTCCTTTTTCTCTTGGAAACGGGTGAAATCGCCCATGCCATGACTATTTATGGGGATTATAAAAAGGGTTAGCCCATATATGATCCTTAAACATAATAAATTAAAGACAAGTCTCCCAAAATAACTGACAAATGATTTTTTGCTTCTTAGAATGTGCAGGAAATCATGGCAGGCATGTACCGTCTCATAGGCCTTTGGCCTCCGTGGACGTTAAAATATACTTCCTTCCTTCCTTCCTTCTAATCAAAGTAGACATTTGAAGCAGAGATTCCATACTTGTAGCACTGATCTATCTAAGCTCACAGAGATCTGGAAGCAAAGGTTCCATAGTACCAAAAATATTTTTGTCAAGAGGGAACAAATATCTATATCTAGCAAAATAACAGGGGGTTTCTTTTGTATTTTTGTACGGTTTTTGCTATGGTTTTCATATGATTTGATAGGCGTATTGCGCGAGACC